>CAUYRH010119520.1:0-74344 GCA_963574655.1 Perodicticus potto
AGGATGGAAGGCTTGATGGCTGAGTAACATCAAAAATTATGGAGACTTTGCAGCGTTTGTAGTAACCTGGATGGAGGTGAAACATATTATTCTTAGTGAAACATCACAGGAATGGAGAAGCACGAATCCTATGTATTCAACGTTGATTTGAGGACAATTAATGACAATCAATGACACAGTGGGGCATAGGGGAAGGAGAGGGCAGACAGAGAAGGAGGGAGGGAGTGAGGGAAAGAAAACAAAAAAAAGAGAGAAAAGAGTAACTAATTCTCACATAAACTGGATTCAATTTTGACCAAGTACATTACTTAAACATTAATTTTTAATTCAACTTGTTAATATGTTGTTTAGGATATTGCATCCTCATTTATAAGTGAAATATGTTTGTAATTTCTCTTTATAACAATCTATTTTCTCCAACTTTAATATCAGGTGTATCCAGATTAAGTAGAATGACTTTGTAATATTTCTTCTTTTTCTATTGTCTATAAGATTTGGCATGATCTGTCTTTTGAAATTATCTTTTACTTTTATTTATAAATATTAGCTGTCTATTTTTTGAGACTTTGGAAAAAAATAAGAAATTAACTGATGACTCCATACTAAACCTCAGAGTTAAAACATTCTATAATAGACATACTCTTATTTGACCATGTGAATATTACTTTCTTTGCATTATTATTATTAATATTGCTTAACATTTTGATGCAGTAATTGTCTGATTTCTTTTCTGAATGTATTTATCTTCGTTCATTCTTTTTGAGGCTTTTGTTTCTAGTCCTTAACTTAAACACTGTTATTGTTACTAAATTTTAAGGCTTTTTAATTCTGTGAAGGCAAAAAGTGGAACGCTAATAAACACATGTATATGTAAAAAATAAAAAAAGTCACACACTCAAAAAAAGGGAAGTAAGAAAAGTTATCTATCATAACAGCTAAGATCTAAGTTACCTTCATCTGCCTTTTACAAAGTTTGGAGTGAGATATTCTATTCAACTAAACAAACATTGATTATCTCTTATATTCAATTCAAACAACATCTGCTAAATGGAGAAATGCCTTTGTTTAGTCCAACCCTTATTTGCTGGTTGCTAAGATTTCATTAGCTCAGGGATTCATCCGTTACTTAAGCGCTACACCAAAAATGCCAGTTCAGATATAAGTGGAGATGTAATACAGTGATGTTTTCCACAGATCACAGTAGTTCTTTGAGTTCATTTTATTTACCACACAAATAGTGGAGAAGAGATAAACTTGGCTTATAATTCTCCCACTACCAAAAGCCCAAAGGCTCTTCTTAAACTCCTGTTAGTTTTCCACCTCTAATCTTGAAAATCCAGGTAATTCTCATTAGAGATGTTCTATAGGAGAATCAATACAGAAAACACCAAACCTATCAGGAAGAAGAGCTGTGTTCTTCTGAGACTGGGGGTGAATTCACTGTGGTCCTTACACACCAGTTCGCAAACTTAATCATGCATTTGAATCTCTGGAAGGCTTGTTAAAACATTCATTGTTGGTCCCATCCCCAGAAGTTTTGATTGAGGAGATCTGAGATGGGATCCAAGAATCTGCATTTCTAACAAGTTCCCAGGGGATGCCCACCCTGCTGGTTCTGAGACCACACTTGAAGAATTGCTGTTACATGAGCTGACTCAACTCACGAACAACCCAAAACATGGTGTTAATGGTACAGTGGGGGAGCAGCCATCCAAATCATACAAAATTGGCACTGGCAGGGGTCAACACAAGTATTTGGCTGAGTATTCACTGCTTCTTTTGGGACTCAGAGGTAGTTTGCCTTTTCTGCCCCAGCCACGTTGGTACCTGTTGGGAATATATGCTAGTCTAATAAACACTTGACCATGTGCCAGGCACTATTGTAACCTGAGCAGGGCTTGACAGCCCAGGGTGGCTGGGTAGAAATTGTTGAGACAGGAAATCTGGCCCGACAGCTGCTTTAACCAGGCCAGCTGAATCGTAGGAATCCCATCATCCCCACCACACCTGGGGCTGGCACTAGTATGCAGATAGTCATACATTTCAGCCATACAGAAGGAGCAGAGCATAATAGGAAAAATGACCTTAGCTTGTAATTTTTTGGAATAATCTGTTCCAGTGCTGGGGCTCATTTGTCTATTTTCATTTCTCAAAGTAGCTTCTTACCTTTCCAAAGAAAGTGTCTTAGGTCAGATTTCTGTTTTATGATCTTCTGAGTCTTTTCATATGACTTATTTTATCATAGTTTTCACCAGATCAGAAATACATGCTGGATCCCACATGACACAATGTGCTACATAAATGTCCAGAGACTATAGTCACTGATATTAACAAACCTAAGGGAGGGGCTTTCCCTAAAATTAGATAGTCTTAATTCTTCCTTGATCTATGAGGGCACTGCCACAAGTGCAGGAAGGTTAAAAGGTTGAACTAATTATAGAAATTAGGAAATTCCTCTTTAAAAAATTCTGTGAAATTAGAGAAGTCCTCAGTGAACTGAGAAGTTTACTACCAACATCCCCAGTCTTGTTACATATTCCAAGAACCTGTAATTTAGGTAATTTGTTAGTAGGTGGCAGTAATGCACAAGCACCTCGTGGCCTTGGGCAGGGCTTCTGGTACAACTATTCTCCTTTTTCAATATAAATATTTCCACGAAATATTTGTGTATATTAGGTAACAAGGTATGTAGCAGGAATAGAAAGATGAACTGGCCTGTCTCTAACTTTGTCACAATATAATTCTTTATTAAAATAACTAAACATCACCAAACAACACAAGTTTCAAAGATATTTTGGGATAGCTCTGGGAGAGAGCAGGGGCTGGGTGGCCCGGGCCACAGATGATGTCAAGAGATGTACTGGGATAGCTCAATGTGTATGGTGCTGGCTATGGTGCCTGCAACTGGAGTGATTTTGTAAGTGAATGAGTGAGTGAGATGTTCCACTGATCTAGGTCCATCCTGAGATGTGGTTTTCAGTGAGTGAGACAGAACAGCCTGCAGACCAGCAGGTGCAGTGGCTGGAGCAGTGAGAGTTGGGAAGGAAACAGATGGGCCCCTATGGCTGTCAGGAAGGCTGTCAGGGTACGGTGCTCCCTGCTGGGGTGCAAAGAACAGGGGAGGAGGGAGAGAGGCTCAGAAGGACCAGCGGCACACAACCGGACTAGTGTCAGAAGGGAAGCCCTGACAAGGACTTACTCTCCTATTCTCCAGTTGTGGTGTTCAGAGAACAGAAAGAAGTACTGCAGGCTTTCCGTAGTAACCTCCGTGCGATTTTCTTTTATCACTAGAATTGGTAATTCACAACTAAGCTATTACTGATACAATTACAAGGTGATGAGCGCTCAAAGGCCATTAGGGAATTACCCTGTAGAGCCATTATATTTTATAAATGAGAAAATATGATCTAAGACATCCTGTAATATGCCCGAGGCCAATTATTTTGTATTGTGCTAGAGGACAAAAGTAGAAAGCAGACCGAAAATCTTTCCATTTCTTAAGTCTACCCCACGTCCCCTTTACTTGGGTCTTTTTCGAATCCTCATTCCCATATCAGTTGTCCCTGAACTTAGACATAGTAAAAAGCTGTTCTTAACAAGTCTTCCCCCTTCTCTGGTTGAACTGGCACCACACTCCCTCTGGGATATTTCTGGCATCTTGCTAGTCTCCACCTGCACAAACTGTCTACTTACCCTGCTTTCAACCTTCCTGCTGTCACATACCCTGTGGAGTACCCTGGTCCTAGACAGAAGAATAGAACTCATCAGGTAAAAAGCTACAGACAGGTCTTCCTATGTGACCTCTGGAACTCATAGTTCCAATCTTAGATATCTATTCAAGACCCTAAGTGCCTGCGTCCACCAGAAGACATGAGTAAGAATGTTCATGGCAATGTCAATCTAAAGAACCAAAAATTAGAAACACTTAAATTTCCTTCAACTGGTAAATGGATAAAAAATTTGTGGTTTATTCGAATTATGAAATTACATATACCATTAAAAAGGAAAAAAAGTAACTGATACATACAACAACTTGGATAAATTTCACAAATATTATGTGGAAGGGAAGAAGCCAGACACAAAAATGTACATAGTAAATGATTTCATTTATGTCAAGTTCAAGAATAGGCAAATTAATCGATGATACAAGTCAGTGTGAAGGTTATATTGGAGAGATACTGACTAGAAAGGGACACAGGGGATACTTCTGGGGTGGTGGAACACTCTGCACCTTGGCCTAACTGAAGGTTATACAGGTGAGTGTGTGTGTGTGTAAAAATTCACTGAGACAGATAAGATTAGTGTACTTTATATTTTCAGCTTCTTCTGGTTTAACGTAAGTCTTTCTTGGTTTAAAATAGTCTTTCTTTCTATTTTGGCAGATTCAAATATTTTCATTACTCATCACAGTTCCCAGCCCTAAGTTCACTCTTCCCCAGACGCCTGTCTCACTTCCTAGCTGCCTGAACTCTCAGAGGCTTCAGACTTGCTCATTGCTTTTTCTTGGCAGCAAAGAGAAGAGGTCATTTATTATGTGAGTAAAGACATGTCAGCAGGACACAGTGCAGTGTGGTTCAAAGCCATGTCTTCAGCAGGCTCTATGTGCTGAGGGAAACTCTCTGCCTCTGGCTGGCATCTATTTCTAGGGTCTTTCTCTCTTGCTCTGAAGGAGCCAGACCAGGTCTGCAGGCCCTAACTTCAGCAAACTTAAAGAATGAGCAAAATACCATTCTTAGCTTCTCATAGAAACCCCCAAAGTACATGGAGAAGTATGACCTGTGTCATCTGTCCCTGTGGGGGTAGGAGAAGGGATGAGATATTATTTTCTCAGGTTCCTTAAATATAGTTCTCCAAAATGCCTGCTGCTCCCTCCCAAGACTTTCTTGAAAATAATGGATATATCTTGCTGTTATGGGCCCACCCTCCCCACACAAATTCTGCCTCTTTCTAACTAAGGCACAGGAAGTTGGGGCTCCTTATGAGATTTGCCACTTGGAAGTTACTGCCTTTAGTTTTGATGGAGAGCTCCCCTTGTTAGAGGAACATGGATGGACTCAATGGGAGTCCATGGGACATGGAGAGGAGGAGCCCGGTGGTAAACTAGGGGAGCAAGGAAGGGCGTGTCTTAGGATACTTAGGATACTTCATCATGTTGAGACAGACTCAGTTACCCAAATCGCATGGGCTGAAGGCGCATTCATTCCCAGATGAAGGAAGGGTGGGCACTGGCAATACCCATCTCACCAGGTCAGTTTCCTCTACTCCTTCCCTCTCTCCCCACAACTGGCACTGCTGTCACAGCATTTCAGTTGACACTTACTAAGCACACTCCAGCCCTGGCCACTGCACTGGCCCTGGGGATCTGGTGCCACTCAGCCCCGTCCCCACCCTGGGGGAACCTCACTCTAACCCAGTCTCATGGAGTGGAACACTCATGTGTGCACTGCCTCATTTCACCCCAACCCACTCTTCTCCAAAGTAGTTTACAGTCTCCTAACCCACTGTCTGATCTCCATTCCACTCAAACTTATTCAAGAGGGTATAAGTGTCTTATTTCACCTTGACATTTGCCACAGGGCCAGCCCCATGCCTAGAATGTAACATGCATTCAGTAGAGTTTAGTTGAAGGAGTGAATGAGTGAAGTCAGTCAGTATGGACACTACAGAGAACAACCATGTTACTTTGTCTCTACTGAAAAAAAGAAAAACAAAACAGAGTTGAGTTTAGTGCAGAGGCTATGAAACACAAGTCTGACTAACTGAAAATTCTAAGAGCTACAGTGTGCTGACTGAGACATCTTCTCTTGCCTTGATTTGCCCCCTCTTCCTTATGCTGGAATACTTAACCAGAATACAAGCATTCCAGATACAAGTCATGAAAATGGCAAACAGGAGGAGAGAATTACCCAGGGTCCTGGGAGGATGGAGAGAATGATTTCTGGGGAAAGACTCTGAGTCAAAACAGAGAAACTGCTGGGAAAACATTTAATAATTGCAGTTAACAAGTTGGATCTATCAGGTGTAGAACACAAATGTCTTAACACTGTCGGGTAAATGAGGTGAAGGCTATGTTGATTAGTAGGATGTAAGCACTCCAATTTGTACAAATAATCAACACATTGAATCTCAAAATGGCATAAATGTATTCATGATCTATGTACAAATGACTTAATAAAAAAAATTGCAGCTAACAAAGAACTTTTGTTTAGTGACTGGCTGTACAGACCATCTCCACGTTTTGAAGAGCTCCATGTCAGGGAATATATGTATTCCATGGAGAATAGGCCGGACCAGGACCTGAAGGCTCGGGGAATAGTTGAAGGCCTCGCATTCCTTTCTACTTCATGTCCAGGGGGAAAAGTGCTTGATAGGTCCATTCTGCAAAGGGCATATGTGAGGGCTACCAGCTGCCAAGACCACCACCTCCTGACACCCCTGTGACCCTGAGACTGTCTCAAGGTTGAAGGGACATCTGACAGGTAGATGGGACATCTAAGGTCATATCCAGGCACCAAGTCCCTTCCAATGCCTGGGCAGGTGGAGAGGCTTTTGCCCTGCAGGAGGGGCGAATGCCAGGACATAAGCCTTATAAAACAGTCCATGCACCCTGACCAGGTTCCCTTCAGGCTTGGCTAGATACTGGGGTGCTGAGTGGTATTTCTAGGGACTCAAGAGTTGAGTTACATGAGACAGTCTAGGGAGTTTCAAACAAAAATGATTATTTTTTTCCCCTCAGACTCTCTTCTCAATCTTACTCCTGAGCTCCCTGCCTATGGCTGGGAGACTCAGACCAGTTCCTAAAGAACCCCACGTGGTTCAGCGCCATACTGCTTAGGAGTCCTGCACAGTCTTGCCTCAGTAAAGCGTAGGCAAGCAGGGGCACACGGGGCTGAAGAGCCTTCTGCAGGGAGAAGCCCCCACCCTGCTAGAGCAGGAAAAGGGTCTTCTGGTATGTCCTGCTTGCTGCATGAGAGGCTATGGCCCTTCAAATCTAAGAGGGTATCTTCCCCTTATGGGTGGCCTAAGCACCCTCTCAAATCACTCTGTGGATGGGAAATCCTGGCAGCTGAGGACCAATTATCCAGAGGACACAAAAGAGAGAAGACGGAAGTGCTTTTGAAAAAAAAGTCAACCTTTCATCTTTTGGAGCCACAGCCATAAGGGGAGGAGAAGGTTATTTTGACGCAAAGTTCTTGGGGTCATTATGTATTTTTAAACAAAATTCATGAGACAGGCCCCAAGCCCAGATAGACAGCTCCTGCTGAAGTGTCCCTTCACCCATTCAAGTTGAGAGGTTAATGCAGAGGGACTGAAAAAATATGTCATGGAAAAAAAGGTGTCATGTAATGACAGCTCTCACTGAATGCATGTTTTATCAGCAAACATCCTTGGCAAGTGAAAGCAGGAAGGCAGCATCTCAAGATTGCAGTTATCACTGAAGCCCTGCAGAAAACAATTCTGTCCCAAGATGGGTCACAGCTTAAATCTTCTTGCCTCTGACTCACAGGCCAGAAAAAGGGATCCCAGAGGAAAGACCAAGTGGACATGTCCACTTGGGGAAGTCCCCTGAGCTACTAAGTGGTGTGGCTCTAGCACAGGGTTTCTCCACATTGGTGCTAGTGACATTCTGAGCCAGATCACTCTGTTGGGAGCAGCTGTCCTACCCATTGTAGGATATTAGCAGCCTCCCCATTCTCTACCCCCTACACACTAGTAGCACCCTCCTCCGAAGTGTGACCACCAAAAATGTCTCCAGATACTGTGATCCTTACCGAAATTGCAGAAAAGTCTCCAGTTATTACAAACTCACTTCTACTTGAGAATCACTGCTTTACAGCAAGGAGTTCCTGGGATTCTGGGAGAGACTTGGAAAGAGAGCTCACACAGGCTTCTACTGAAATGTCACCATACCTCAGCCCTATATTTTTTTTGTCAGATACACCCCACCCACCTGGTAGATATATATTTACTTCCTCTCTGGCTCCCCCACGAGACAGGTCCTTAAGTGAAGAGTGATACCAGTACCCAGAGCGCAGCTGGCACTCAATAAAAATCCACTGGGCTTGCAAATGGGACTCACAGACACAGATCTATGCCAAATTGCTAACTCCTCCCATATTTAAAAAGTTAACATTTTGAAGTGCAATAAGCATCACAACTGATGGTAGTTCCAAACTATTGGGAGTGAGACAGCAGACCACCACTGGGTTACACCCACCAATGCTGGGGAGGTGTCTATATACAGAAATAATACATAATATGTTATATATAAATATATTAAAATATATGCATCTAAGAGTATGTATACTAATCCTCATTGCTATAAAAATAAACTTAAAAACCACAACCTAATTTTTACAGTCCCCCAAATGGTAACTAAATACCATACAGTAAGCCTCAAGGGTATTGTAAGGATAACACTGTAAAACACGTTGGCTTCCTCCTCTAAAAGGCATCACTAGCTTACACAAAGGAACTATGACATCATTTCAAAAGGACTGCTGAGTGAGGTTCTACAGAAATCTAAAAGAGTTCAAATGCATCTTAAATCATCACAGTTCTTGATTTTTGCAAACTAGCACAGCCCATTAGGAAGGGAACAAAATTGATTTCCTTGGAAGCCCCACCCTGCCAATGAGCCATTTTTGTATTTTCCCAGCAGTCTAAATCTTTGCAAAACTTCCATATTTCAATAAGTTAGTCAGATCCAAAATTCACAAAATGCAACACCTTAGGGAAAGGTCATGAGGTATAGCAAGACCATCAACGCCGCTGCAGAGAAGTGTGGCTCAGAGCCCAGCCTTTGGAGCCAGATGGCCTGGGTTAGAATTGTAAGAGACACTGGGCAGGTTTCCTATTTCTCTGTGATTCCGTTTCCTCCTCTGCAAGGTGGCATGATAATAGCAGCTAGTACCTATCTCATAGAGTTGTAAGGACTGCATAGGAAACTGCATGTCATGTGTGTGTTGTTAATTCAGGGTTAAGCATGAAAGGTCAGGCTAAGTGGACTCACAGTTTTGTGTTATTTACTGTCTTCTCCTTTCCCACCAAAAAACCCCACAAAGTCAACATGTGCTCTCAGACTATGAGGCTTCACAATAGAAATCGAACACAGCACAGGTGCGCCCTTCTCCTTTTATTCCAGAGGCAGACTATCCTCCCACCCCTTAAAAGAATCCGGCATAGATCACCCCCAAGATATTTTAGATGAGAAATGAAGGAAAATTAAAATTTGGGAACACCTCTATCACAGTGGTACCTAGCCTTTTCAAAACCTTGATGGACTCCCCAAGTTGGGGAACACTGGTCTAACAACAGCAAAAAGCATCTAAGAACCTTCTTTTCTTGACCATTAGACTGATGGTTCTTGTATATGACATTCTTTGCTTGATTTCTGCAACAAACAGAAGTTGTCATTTATTGTTGATTTTTGCAACAAACGGAAGTTATCATTTATTGTAGGCTGTCTTCTACAATAGAGGCTGAAAAAAAGAAGAACTGATGGGATCTGTGTGCTCACGCACATATGTATGCATGTATGCATGTACATGTACATTCTCATGTGTGCACATATATGTGTGTGTGCAAATACATTCTCTTGTGTGCACATATGTGTGCGGGTGTGCCTGTACTTTCTTGTGTGTGCGTGCATGTATGTGCATGTACATTCTTGTGTGCACATGTGTGCATGTACATTCTCATGTGTGCACATGTGTGTGCATGTGTGTGTCTACAGTCCCATGTGTGCACATGTGTGTGCATGTACATTCTTGTGTGCACATGTGTGCATGTATTCTCATGTGTGTACGTGTGTGCATGTGTGTGTCTACAGTCCCATGTGTGCACATGTGTGTGCATGTACATTGTGTGTGCACATAAGTATGCACGTGTACATGTACATTCTCTATGTGCATGTGTGTTTGCATGTACATTCTCATGTGCACATATATATGCATGTGTGCATGTATATTCTTGTGTGCACATATATGTAAATGTGTACATGTACATTCTCCTGTGTGCACATATATATAAGTGTTTGCATGTACATTCTCCTGTGTGCGCATATATGTGCGTGTATGTACATTCTCATGCGTGCACATGTGTGTGTGCACATACATTCTTGTTTGCATATACGTACATTTTTGTGTGTGCACACATATGTACGCCTGTGTATATGTGCACAGATCCCGTCAGCTTCTTTTTTCTTTTTTAACCTCTTCAGCATATGTGCATGTGTCTGTGTACATGCATATGTGTATAATTAAGGAAAATGGTGAGGCGTAAACACGCTGGTGCTTTACTAATTTAGGTCCATGTGTAATTTAAATCAATAAGAAAAAGTACCTAGATTTTAAAATTAAAAATGTCTCAGTACAGGAAATTCTGATGAAGGTTTTAAAATACTGGCTCTGCCCAATCCAACACAGACAGCCATTGTTAGAAAAAGCACACAGACGGAGACATACAACTTCAGACTTAATAAACTCATCTATCTTGTTAATACCGTATGTCTCCAGATCCATAAGGGAAAAATCAGTAAATCTCTCGTATTAACACTTGAGAGGCTGATCTTTAAGGGCTTTCATGTACCTATCATAGGTATGTACAACAGATTGTTCCTGACTGGATTGCTCTGTTTATTAAGAATGAACAGATGAATTGATACATATATAAAAATCATCATCCCTCTGATAATAAAGATATGTTTTTTGTTATTTTAACCTGTATATTTAAGCTATAGAAATCAATGTTAATCTAAGTAAATTATAGAAAATCAAATGACAGTAAGATAGAGTTAAGAGAGATGAACACACATGCTTCTCTCTGCATTTTTTGTAATAACTTGGCTCTTGTAGAAATGGTGAAATGAGTGACCTCTTCCCATGTGCAGCAGCAGTGGCGGTTTTCACCTCCCTAACCTGCCACTGAGAAGTGAAGGAGGCAGCTGAAGAAGGAAAGAATGGACGATGAGGGCAATAGGGAAATTTACAAAGCATATATAAAGGTGAATGTAAATCTGCCAGTCAGCATTTTATAATGTTGGTAATTTCTTAAAATTGTCCGTAAGGCTTCATTGATACCATTTATGAATACCATATATGAAATACGTAAAATATCAATCTTTATTAAATATTTTGGACACTGGGTACACTATGTTCATTATGGTGGACAGAATTTATTGATATGAAGGGGATACATTACAGATATGCAACGTTCTTTAAATACTTTGTGAGTGTATTATCCAGGGAAGGCTAACTGCTGTAACAAAAAACTCCCAAATCTTAGAGGCTTGATAATAACAAAATTGGGTTTCTTGTCTACGGACCAATCTAAGCTGTTTGCTCCTGAAGACTCTCCTCCAAGCCCCAAGGCAGGGACCCAAGCTACTTCTACCTGGTGGCCCTACCATCTCCAAGGGCATATTTCTCAAGTGCTCAAGTGTTGTGGTGATCTCCAACCATAAAATTATTTTTGTTGCTACATGAAATAAAACCACTGGACTCAAAAGCATTTGTCTTAAATTCTTAAAGCTGTCACAGAGCAATATACCATAAACATAAATTTCTCAAGTCATGGGGGACTTGAAGTTTTCTTTTGCAGTAATTAGATAAGAAAATCTTCTTAGAAGGCATCTGAATTATAGTTCAACAGAGCTTACATTAACCCCAACACATATAGCAAATGGCTCGCCCTTTGAATCCAAAAAAAGTATTCCTTATCCGTGTCACCACTCTACTAGAAGAATCCATTCTGAAATGCAAATTCATTCTATAAACTAAAAGAAGAAGGGAAAAAGACTCCCTCTCCCTGTAGAAAAATTGTTTAGTGATTAGATTCTGTCTTGCCTAAAGAATAATAGCTTCTCAAAAGATAATTGTTAATACAGAACAATTTTACTTGCTATGCCTGATATATATTGATTCAAAGTGGTAGTGGCAGCAGCAGGGAGGGGAGGGCATCTCTTCTTGCCAAACCTAAAATCACATGTGAGCAAAGAAGAGTGAGATCTGGCAGTCATTTAGCCATGAGAGGGTGAGAGACCAATAAATTATCAACACCACTTAAAGGGAAAGCACTGTAGGAAAATAAGGGCCCCTGCCTGGGACCCAGTGCTTTGGAGGGCTCTGCTCTGGCTCCTCCTCTTCACAGGGCAAGGACCCCAAGGTCCAGGGGGCAGAGTCATACTTAGCAGAGCAGCACTGCTCAACAGAAATGCTATGGAAACTACAAATTAGAGCCATGCACCTACTTTTAAAGTGGTTAGTAGCTACATTAGAAAGAATGAAACAGGAAAAATTAAGTTAACATTTTATTTTACCCAGTACTACATCCAAAATACTATCATGTCAGCAGAGAATCAATATAAAAATTGTGGATATTTTATCCAGTTATTTTTTATATTAAGTCTTCAAAATCCAGTGTGTCCTTTACATTTTTTGACATATTTCAACAGGTGCTCTGTAGTCAACACGTGGCTGCCGTGCGCAGTTCTAGACCATGCTCTGGGTCACAGGACCCTGGAAATCCCTACCTATAGGGTCCCATGTCTACTGCCTGAGTCCACACTCCTGAGGGCAGACCATGCTACACCCCAAGGCCCAAGGGAGACCAAGGAGCAGCTGTCTATGGGGCAGCTGGGTGGAACCTTGACATATAGACGGGTCACATGCATCTGTGTAAGAGGAGTCAGGTGGGATGAAAAAAGGAAGGGAGTAGAGACCAGACCAGGAGACAGTGTCCTCCCTACCGCATGTATTGGTTCCAACCTTGAAAGCATCCAAGAATTTTAAATTCTTTAAAATATTGACCCACAGGCTGGCTGCAGTGGCTCACACCTGTAATCCTAGCACTCTGGGAGGTCCAGGCAGCGGATTGATTGAGCGCTGGAGTTCAAGACCAGCCTGAGTAAGAGCAAGACCCATCTCTACTAAAAACAGAAAAATTAGCCAGATACTGGGGCTGTAGTCCCAGCTACTCAGGAGGCTAAACCAGGAGAATCGCTTGTGCCCAAGAGTTTGAAGTTGCTGTGAGCTATGATGCCATAGCACTCTAGCCTAGGTGACAGAGTGAGACTGTCTCAAAAAATAAAAAAATAAAATAAATAAAATAAATAAAACAAAATATTAGGCCACAGAGTATTTGGTCTTCTGTTTATATCATGATCTAGCTTCTTTAAGAATCTTATAAAAACAACAACAGTAACTAGTAAGAAAATCTACAGTTATTGGGGGAGAAGGAAAGAATCTCATTCCTTAATTTTAAAATAAGTGATTGGATAACAAGACAATTTGTAAAGCCCCAGGGAGGCCTCGGTATGCTCATGACCAATGTACTAACAAACTGCCCTTCATTTCTCTGGTGATAACTGTACCTCTGCACTTGACTGTTTGGTAGGTCCCAACAGGTAGGTATCAGGAGGTTTCAGGGGGGTCACTGTCTTCAGAAACTGTGGTTAAAGATATTACTAGGTATGTTTCTACCATAGAAAGTAAGCATTGCAATTCAGGTTATGCCCTTGTTCCTTTGCTTCGTTCAGTCCTTAGCAAGTAGAACAGAACCCGACACATAGTAGGTGCTCAATAAATATTTTTGAATAAATCATCCTAAATGTTTTTGACTCTTCATGTAAAACACTACAAGTCACATGGACTGCCAACCCCTCTAACAGAGCTCAGAGCACAGAAAATACTGGCTTCATTCCCTTTCCATGTATTACAAATATATATTTAGTCTAAGGAGCAATATAAGGGTTAGCTATTATTATTAGCTATTAACAAGAGAGCTGATATTGAGGCACTTTGGGAGTGCTCTAACCATACAGATTATTAAGTAACTAAGATGGTTACTAAATGGTTAGTAAATAGTAACTGCCATGAGATCCCCAGGGTCCCCCTCCCAGACCTCACCACTAGTTAGCAACTGATGGGTTAACCAGACACAGCAAGGTCCTGTAAGCAGGTGTTCCAGCAGAGCCAGCAGCACTGATCAGCACCTCTGTTGGACAGGCTGCTCATTATTCTAACTATCACCCCTAGCTATTTAATAACAACTATTGTATTTTATACATTCTGACCCACTTCTACAGATGATAATGTTTAGTTTTCCCATACCTTACAAATGGCTCTTATTTCATGTATACTGTTAATTAAATTTCTGAAATAAGGATTCTGTTTCAGCACTGATATGCCTGAAGTTTTGACAGTAATAATCATGGATAGAGTAAGAGTAAGGAAAGGTAAAGCAAGAAGATCAGAGGTATTTTCTGGAAAACAGTGAATTTTCCTCTACAGAGTACTGGTAGGTAGAAGCACACACTATGTTAATGCGTGAAGTCTGCATGGCATGGAGGACAGACCACCATGGTCTCCAGGGATCCTCATCTCTTGGTGTTTATGTGCTTATGTAATTAATACCCTTAATTAATTGGGGGTGGGGGCAACTGAATAAGACAAAAGGGCTGAGATACCCCTTCAGTGAATACATTATCTACAATTATGACTTCTGTTTTGCTATAGAAGAATCTCTCCCTTACTGAATTTGATAAGCAAGTTGCCCCGATGGGAAGGCCCATCTGGTAGGGAGCTAAGGATGGTTTCTGGCCCATAGCCAGCTAGGACCTGAGGTCCTCCAGGGTAACAGTGCTAAGGAAACTGAATCCCAACAACAACTGCATAAAGGAACTCCAACATGAATTCTTACCCCAGCTGAGCTTTCAGATGAGACTTAATCCTGGGAAATACCTTGAGTGTAGCCTTGTGAGAGTCTCTGGAGTGGAGAGCATGAGTTAAGCCATGCCCAGATTTCTGCCCTACAGATGCTGTGAGTTAACAAATGTGTGTATTATGCATCTATATTTGTGGTAATTTGCTACACAGCAATAGCTAGCTAACACTGCTAGCAAATATATTTTAGTTTAAAATGTACAAGTATCTATGCATTTACATATATCTGTATGTAAATGTGCGTATGAGTAGAAAATGTTTGGACAAATAAGAAACTCTTAATAGGTCAACTAACTCTTGAGAGAAAGAGACATAGTCAGAAGGAGAGAACCAAGATTTCACTTTGTTTATATGACCTTTTGTACTTTTTTACTTTTGCTGTTAGTTCATGTTTTATTTCCATAAATTAAAAAAAAAAATCTAGCTTAAATTGTACAATAGATATGAGGTCATTTTGTCCCAAATAACATAATCTGTCCCAGAAAGTATTTTAATCTTTATAACTGCAATCTTGTCTTTCTAACCAGGATATGACTGTTAAGCCAGCAAAACAGGAATCCATTAGTTCTGATGCACTAGCTTTGCAAGAAAAGGGACCCTTGAGAGGCTAGCCCTGCTGATGTCACAGGTGGGGTCTCAGGTGGATGAGGACAGGTGCATGCCTGAGTTAGGGAGGAGGTGCTGGGGTTTACCTTTTGCTTTTTCAAATGATGCTTTTAACCTGTATTTGACCTCTAGAATTCTATTTAAGGGCAGGCAACAGAAACTCGAGGTCCACAGAGCCAAGTTTTATACCAAGATTGGATATCAACTCAGCATGTCATCTCCCTCCCCTGGCTCAAAGCAGAATGTCCTGGACAGGACTATGAACTCAGGGTAATTGGGGTCATTGCTGTCTTTTCTTTAAGACCACTAGGGCCAATAAAGAAACAAGCATGCTCCCATAACAACAAACAAACTGGTCTTTTAAAAATTACTTATTTATTTGAAAAACACAACTAGGCTGGTAAGGGATTAAAACAGATTAAATTACTGAACCTAAAACAGTGCCTGACATTTAAAAACAGAAGCTGGCAAAACACACACACACACACAAACGATTTGATGAACAAAAGAATGGATGAGAGTTAAATTAGTTGAACCACCAGGACTCAAAAATTCCCATGAAAAATTAGGTAGAGGAAACATGTGCAATAATGCAGTATATTTAACAAGGAAGAAAATAAGAGTGGTGGGAGTCTGGAGGTGGATCATTACCCTCCACTAGCTGGGTCATACCTGCTGGATCTAGAGGTCTAGAGGAAAGTATGTCTTCTTCCTCCTAGCATTTTCAAATTGTTAAATGGAACATTCCTGTCATTTATGCTTTGGCGTCAAACAAGAATGTCTTTTGCACTTCCTTCCTTCCTTAGATTTCTCAAACCTCCCTCCTTCTTTGGTCTGTTTCTGAAATCTAATGCAGTCAGATTTTGGCAGTGCACTTGGTTAGCTAGCACCACCTTGTAACAAGACCTTCCCCCTTCTGAAAATTCCTGAATTTGGAAGCTCTTGAGGGTGCAAAACAACAGGATTCCCTATTTTCTCTGTCCTATACACTTACTAGCCTGTGTTCAGGATTAACTTTGGAAAAGTAAATACACATAGGCGCTCACGAATACAACAAAATACTGGAAACTCCTTACTATGAAAAACATACAGGTAAGTAGAAATTAAGAAATATAGCAAAAGAAATAAAACTGCACAGAGGGGAGATTTTGAAAGCAGGAAGCTAAGGGAAATAGAGAAGAGGGACATATCAGACCACCAGTAAAAACCAATAAGGTACGTGAGGTCAGTCTGTCTGTCTCTCTCTCTCTCTCAAAAATGGGGACAGAAAGGATGGTTTGAAGGGATTTGCATAGGAAAGACCAATTTTTAAACATTCAAATACATATTACAGATTACCTCTAAGATGTCTTAGAATGCTATCTCTGCTGTTTTGGTGAACTCAGCAATACTGGTAGTTTGTAAAAAGGAGTTCCTATGATGCGTGACGACATTTTGTCAGTGCATTGTTACACTAAACGTAGCAGGAATTGCCTGAAAGGGTTTAACTCACAAAATAACTGCATGGCCGCAGAGAACAGGTCCATTTTGGATTATAAAGTTCTGGAGAACCAGGCACGATAAAGAACGATTCGGAATGAAATCACTGCTAGGAAGAGGCAATCCTGGGCTTTGGCGGCCACTCTGCTCAAACACCTGGCCCGGCCCAGTGCACTTGCTCATTTCGGGCTGGCATTTGTACACATGTTGCTGGGTGGAGAGATGCCCAAAACGAAGCAAGCTGTACAAATCCATGTGGTATATTTTGCCAGAATAAACCACCAGAACTCAACAAATAAAAGCAGGGCCCCCGTGGAACCCCAGCAATGCTCTTTTGAATCCTGAGCTAACAGAAAGATGTTGTCTGTGAAGCCCAACCACAAGCAGCTGAGGTAGTCGTCCCCACTGCTCATTATGGGAAGGCCACACAGAATCTAATGTGGCACACCGTCACTCCTCACGACATGCAACCACTGACCTGCTCTGTGCCTTTCTCAGACTCTGCTCCCACAGGCAAATGCGCCCATCGAGTAGATGTCTTCTGGAGAGTCTTCCTTGCAACGCCAGGCAGGTGCAAAGTGCTGCGTGGACACCCCCTAAACACCGCATGCACACACACTATGCTGGCTTTTCTGTGTCTCAGTCTGACTCGTGTTCTGGACTTGGTGGACCATTCAAGCCCAGAGCCCTGGATTCCTTGCTTTTCTATCCCTAGCAGAGTCCCTGGCTCCTTGTTGGAACCAATAAGCACGAGCCAAGCTCCCACTGAAGCGCCCCGTAGACAGAAGAGGGGGACCTGTAACGAGCTCCCACATTCCTGCTGGTCTCACCTTGACCCTGATTGGTTGCTGATGCCATGTCTGCTTCAAAAGTTTGCAACTTTACCCTCAATTAACAAATAGAAAATAAATGAAAACAGGCACAGTCGTATACCTCCTTGGCAAGCCTATAGAAAAATAACTCTAGAATGTTACTTTAAATAAAATTCTAGGACAATATTGCATACATACATTTCAGTCATCACTATTTATTCAAAATGTACTAGTTAAAAGGTATCACTGTTCATCTCAAGATAGGCAACAGGAAGGAAGGAAGGAAGGGCCCAGCATGGTGGCTCACACCAGTAATCGTAGCACTCTGGGAGGCCAAGGCAGGAGGACTGCTTGAGCTCAGGAGTTTGAGACCAGCCTGGGCAAAAGTCAGGCCCTATATCCACTAAAAGCAGAAAAAATATCCAGGTATTGTGGCGGACACCTGTAGTCCCAGCTACTCAGGGGTAGGCTGAGGCAGGAGGATTGTTTGAGGCCAGGAGTTTGAGGTTGCTGTGAGCTATGATAATGCCAGGGCAATCGAGCCTTTGAGACAGATTGAGTCTCAAAAATGGGGGGGAGGAAGAGAGTTAGGGTAGGAGGGAAGAAGGAAATGAGGAAAGGAAAAAGGGAAGAGGGAAGAGAGAAGAAGGAAGGAGAGTTAAGTCATGCAGTTTCCTACTTCTGACAGAAGAACACTGCTTTTGAGCCACATAACTGCACCCTGCCACTTCACAGCTGTCTAACTGTGAGCCACTTGCTCAGTCTTCCTGAGGTTTGCTTTCCTCATTATCAAATGGAAATAATCCCTACATCAAAGGGTCATGCCGAAGATTCCATGAAGATGTGGGACCCAGAAGATCTCCGAGGGCAAATTCCGGGTCCCTCTCTCCCTCCTCGCTTGTCCCGCTGCCTTCCTCCGTCCTGCCCACGGCTGGTCAGGCAGGGCTACAGTGAACCCCCGGAGAACAGCAGGATGAAATATTCCATCTGAGTTACACGCGACAGGTAAGCAGAATAAACAACCTCCAAATCAAAGACGTGCTTGTCTTTTTACTGCAGAGCGGTATGTATCTGAAACCCTGTGCCTGGAAGATAGAAAAATGCCTTCCCTCCCCGGGCCCGCCTTTATTCTCATAAGAAAATCTCTTCACATGAAAGAAAACAAAATGCTACAGACCCCAAAGAAAGCTGCAGGCGAGGGGTGGGGTGCTGCGGAGTCTGGGAGAGGGCACATTGAAACAAGCCACATGCTGGCTGGAACAGCTCGATTTTCCTCCTAAAATCTCCTTGAGACTACACACCGGAACCAGAATGGTTTCATCTTACTCGCACACCTTCCTCCTGCCATTCCCCCACAACGATCCATAGGCCAATTGTCCAGTGACACCTGCCTAGAAACATTCTCTCTCCCCATTCTCACGGTAGCGATTTCAAGGCTTCTACAACTGCATTTTCACTAATAAAGCCCACGTATCTCTCATTTGGGTTTCCCCGAGCAAGTTTCCCAGAGTGCTAGGTGTTACTTTAATGCGTTTATTTTCAGCGGCTCAAACCAGTGCCTCACCAATCTCATATACTCTTCGGAGCCCAGCACCTGCCGCAAAATTTCTATAGATTCCTAGTAAGCTGACATCCTCTGTCATCGGTGGACTTCGCTTGTTGGTCCCACTGAACTCTCAACCTCACTTCATACCCTGTAGTAATTCTCTTTTATCACTTCATAGTAACTCTAACGTGAAAGGTATTAGAGTTGCAGTTTCCCAGAGAGACTGCCTCAATGTGCGCAGCAATCTTTCATGAAGGTTTTAGGGAGTGTGGCAGACAGAGGTTACCAGTAATAGCCAAGCCTGGTAACATCTGGCATCACTGTCTTGCTTGCCACTCAATCCCACCTCTTGGACCATCTCCCTGCCTGGCCTCAGGCCTCTACTCCACACATCATGTGGTCCCAGCCCGGCATTCTCCTCCCATCTCACCCCTCTCCTCTCTGTTCCCCAGAACTCACAAAATTCTTCTGACTTCATTTTGTAGAGTAGCTCAGTGTAATCTCTGTTCTGAAATCCTCCTTCCAGACAGCGCAGCAGGGAATAGAGGCGGGCCAGGGTCCACACTCCCAAAAAGCCCAGCAAAGATATTTTCCTAAATAAAGAGTTAAAACAAATCCAATCCTGCCCTTGAATGAGAGAGGAAAAAAAAACGAAGGAACAATTTTTTCTTTTTTCCCATATAGCAGGTTTTTTCTGTTGCACTAATTAGGCATTATATGCTAGTGATGGAAATTAACAATGTCAAATGCATATATTGGGCTACATTATAGTCAGCTTTAATTCTTGAAACTTGGGACATTCATATCATTCAAGTTTCAGAGCAAAATTCTGCTGTCCTATTAATCTTGCCCTTGAGTATATTACAAAAACACAGAGGAATAGATGAGAGGAAGAACAGAAGAAATGAAATGATTTGAAGTCAAATACCCCGGATAGACTCCCTTGCTTCCCATGGGTTTCCCATAGAGCTTAAGAAGGAGAGGAAAACAAAGAAAACAGAGGCACCATTACACATTAAAAAAAAGAACTCAAATTTCATTTTTCTCATCCATTATCCAGCACTGTAGTTGGTAGGTAGGGTCAAATGGTTTAATTCAAGCAAGGTTGGCCATAAACAAAATTCTATGCAAAAGGCATTGTTACTCAGCACATTAATATACTGGCAAATTGCTAAGGTTAGAGGAAAAGAGCCTACAATGACATGTAGAAGCTTCATGGAAACAGAATATTTCTTTTTTAAAATTTTATTGTACTTTATCTATTTATTTCAAAACATTAAGGGGGACACAAATGTTTTGTTACATAGATATCTTATATAATGTTTAAATCAGGTGCTTTTAGAGTGCCCGTCACCAGAGTAGTGTTCATTATACCCAATAGGTAAGTTTTTACCCCTAAAACTAACCTCTGTCCACCCTCCCCCCTTCTTGGATTCCAATGACCTTTACATCTCTTGGTGCTCACGTGTGCTCATCAATTAGCTCCCAGGTATTAGCGAGTGCGTGTGGTATTTGTTTTTCTACTCCTGAGATACTTCCCTTAGATCTCCAGTTCCATCCAAGTTGCTGCAAAAGTGACTATTTCATTGCTTTTTATGGCTGAGTAGTACTCCACAGTATACAGAGACCACATTTTCTTTAATCACTCATAAATTGATGGGCATTTAGGTTGATTCCACATCTTTGCAATTGTGAACTATGCAATGTGATAAACATTCAAGTGCAGGTGTTTTTTTGATAAAATGAGTTATTTTCCTTTGGGCAAATACCCAGTAGTGGGATTGTTGGATTGAATAATAAGTCTATATTTCTCTGAACAATCTCCATAGTGTTTTCCATAGAGTTTAGACTAATTTGCAGTGTTACCACAGTGTATAAACAAGCTTTCCTTTCTCACCATCAATACCAGCACATATTGGTTTTTGACTTTTTAATAATGGCCATTCTGACAGGGCTGAATTGTGGTTTCACTTTGCATTTCTCTGATTATTAGGGATATTGAGCATTTTTCCATATGTTGACCATTTGTCTATCTTCTTGTGAAAAACAACTGTTCATGTCTTTTGCCCATTTTTTAATGCGATTCTTGGGATTATTCATTTTTTTCTTGCTGACTTGAGTTCTTAGATTCTGGGTATTAACCCTTTATCAGATACATACTTTACAAATTTATTTTTTTTTTACCGTTTTTTAGGTTGTCGATCAACTCTGTTGATTATTTCCTTTGTTGTGCAGAAGCTTTTTATTTCAATATCAACTTCACCTGCGTGCCTGTTTTAAGTCCACCGGTTCATGGTGCCTATGTGAAAAATTTCACTCTACTCTATACAAGACTGGCAGGGGGTCAGAACTGAGGAATCAGGAACCAGTACCACACCAGATAATATGGACATTCACATAGATTCTTTCATAGCCTGCTGTAATACTTAGAATACTTCTAAGAAGAAGTCTACACCTGTTACCATCTCCTTCATTCATTTCTTATACTCTTGGATCCTGCAAATTCTGAAAAGTAGGAAGTTATGTAAGTTTTCTAGGATTATCATAACAAAATACCACTGACAGTGTGGCTTAAACAACAGAAATGTATTTTCTCACAGTTCTAGAGGCTGGAAATTCAAGATCAAGGAGTCACAGGGTTTGTTTCTTCTGAGGCCTTTCTCCTTGGCTTGCTGATGGTGGTCTTCTCACAGTGCCCTTTCTTGGCCTTTTCTCCGTGTACATGCATCCCTGGAATCTCATCGCATGTCCCAATTTCTTCCTCTTATAAAAAGCAGTAGTCATATTGGATTAGGGCCCACCCTGAGGTCCTCATTTTAACTTTAACTTAATAACCCCTTTAAAGAACCTGTCTACACAGTCACCTATATATACCCTAGACAGTCACATTTTGAGGTATTGGCGGTTAAGGCTTCAACATATGAAGTTTAGGGTACCATAACAATCGTCAAGGTAAATAATTCACTGACGGGACTGAAATTTTCTCCATCTGACACCACTTCCATTCATCCCTGCCACATGCAATGAAATAGCAGAATCACATATGAATCAAACTGTAGTCTTCTCTTAGACCATATGATAACTCTTTTATATACAGTAGAACCACCATAGTTGACCACCTCCCTACACTGAGCACCTCCTTAAGTTGTCCTAATTTTTGTAGACTGGACATGCACCACACGTACAGTACAGCAGGCCTAATTCCTTATGTTGACCACCTCCATATGTTGACCAGTTTGTTACAGTTCCTTGAGTGGTTGACTTACAGAGGTTCTGCTATATTTATTAGCTTCCAATTTCATAAATTAATTTGATAATGAGAGGAAAAGGAAGTAGCTATAATACAAAGCATACTAGATTTGCTAAAATAAAGTCTACTCTTCCATCTGAATTCAATATATTGTAAGGCATAGCACAGGCATTCCCAGTTGCCCAGTGAAGAGGTTTAGATTATACCTAAAGTTATAATTCAATTGAACAAATTTTACTACTTATTGACCACCTACTATTTCTTCGGCATTATCAAGCCCTCTGGCACAAAGTTAAGTAGGTCTTAGTGCTCAACGAGAAACTGGCTCATAATAATCAGTAAAAGTCAAATGTATAAAGAACTATAATTCAATACAATAGAAACAATCTTATAAAGTACCTTAAGTTGAATTTAAAATGTTGGAATTAGTAAGATAGGCCAACATTACAGACACTTGCAAAGTCCCAGGCTGGCACTACATAATCATGTTAATGTTATCTTCCTCCAAACCCGCCTCACCAGGAAGAGAACAGTGATTTCGCTTTTGGTGTCCATGCCTGAGGCTACAACAGGATCCTTGTACATACCATTCTCTGGAGACAAGGGAAAAACTTTTTCCATGCAGTGTTCTGAGTGTATCACAGGCCAGCTGTTGAGCCCTGGAGACACATCACAGCGTCCACACACGGAGGGCCACTTGGCAGAGATGGCACATGACTGGGCAATCTGCGGAAACTGAATTCCGCGAATCCAGCGGAGGATACCAAGGCATTCAGAGATTGCCTTTAGCATCAGGCAGTCAAGAAGAGTTCACAATTCAGGAACATGATCCATGATGCCTGACCAGGAGGCAAGGTTCTGCATGGAGACCTCCTTCTCACCCAGCTTTGGCCTCTCTCATAGTTTCTTTTCCCAGTTTTCCTCATTCCTGTGTAGTCTCACTCTGCCCTAAGGTTATCCCACAGTAGCCCACACTTGACCCTCTTCCCTGGGGAAAAGCCTATATTTCTTTGAGTTCTTTTTCATTTCCCATGGATGTCCTAAATGGTGAAATAGAGTTTAGAGACACTGCCCTATCTATGTTCTGGGACGGTTCACTTAACGTCTTAACGTCTCAGTCTCTCCATCTGTAAAATAGAACTAATTCCTTCTACTCCACAGGGTTGTTATAAGGGCAAAGAAAAAAACAGGGATGTGCGTTGTCATCTGTAAAACATCGTAACAACAACAACGATAGCGACTAACATTTATTGAAAGCTGAGCACAGACAGGCACTATTCTAAGCACTTCATATGTATTCACTCTAAAGGACCATGAGGTAGGTGCTATTACTATGTTCCCTGTTCACATGAAGAAGACCACTGATGGACTAAGTAGCTTGTCGAAGGCCACCCTGAGAGAAATAGGTACAGCGGAGACTGAAGCCTGCGCAGACTGGCTCTAGAGACCTTGCTGCCTCCCACGACGTTATCCTGGATATTCTGAAGAAGCTGTCCTGTGTCCTGTATCTTAGGTTCGCTACCTAGTGACACGTTAGTGCTTTTATGTAATTTAGTAAAAAATTCATTCAACAGTTCAATGACTGTCGCTATCACCCCTCTTATGTAAAAGGAGTGCATGTTTACAGAAATTATGTGAAAACACTACTTTATTCAGCCAAGTGACAGTACTAAGAGATGACAGACATGATTTTGGGCAGATGGATGGAGGAGGGAGTTGCTGCATCTTGAAATACCCCTTAAAATAGCCTATAATTAAATAAGTATAAAGCCCCCAAATAAGGAAATCTTCAAAAAGACTGGTTACTACAGTCCTTGTAATTGTATCCCCTCCACAAATGATAAGCTGAAGTCCTAACCCCTCCACCCTCATATCTCTTATATGACCATATTTAGAGAGAGGGTCTTTTCAGGGGTCGTTAAGTTAAACTGAAGTCATCGGGGTGGGCCCGACACCAGTGTGACTGAGGTCCTCAGAAGGGCACAGACAGACACACAGAGGGACGAGATGTGAGGACACAGGAGAAGCTGGACCCCTACGAGCCAGGACGGGAGGCCCAGGGCAGACTTGCCCTCACAGCTTCACCAACACCTTGATCTCTGACTTGCAGGCTCTGGAACCAGGATGAAATACATTTCTTTTGTTGAAGCCGCCCAGGCTGTGATATTTTGTTCCACCGGCCCTAGAAACCTAATACACTTGTCAGGAGAATACGGTATCCACGGGGCACCAGGCCTTAGAGAAAGCAAAAGAAAGGGTTAAGGAATGGGGGTCCCACGTCTTGCCACTCACTTCTGTCATTCCGTTTAGTCTTCACAACAAGCCAGCGGTTAAGCATTGTTATTGCCACCTGCTCACGGCTGCCACATGCATTTTCCTAAAACACTTCTTTCAGCCTGTTGCCCACCTGTCCAAAAGCCTCCAGCATCTCCCCCGCTGCTGCAAGGAAAAAGTTCACATTTCTCCCCTGTGACCCTGAAGCTACCTCATCATTTATAAGCCAGGGACCAAACATCTTATCCCCAGCAGCACACATCTGCATAACCGTGGTAAAGAAACCCTGGCAACACATCTCCCGGAACGAGGAAATTCTTCACCTACACACACCATTTGTGCTGCTACTGGTAGTGGAAGGGCGAGGAGGAAGATTTTCTGCACAAGAGACTCTCTCCACTCTCCAGGGAGTCACAGATGCAGACGCCTGGGAACCCCCCAGATTCCGCACTTCTGGGGCTGTAAAACCTGAGTCTCAGTCCTAGGAGCCCATATGGAAGACCACAGCGCAATGCTGAGGTAAATCGCACTTGCTGTCCTGCTGATCCATAGCCTGCAGAGAGTATTTCTCTCTAAGGAATTCAGAGAGTTCCTTAGAGGCATCACCTAGTTCAACACTTCCTTTCTAAGAGCCAAAAGGTGTTTTCAGCCCAGGTGTGGGAGATCAAATCATTTTCACAAGAAGAAAAGGCAAAGAACATCTCCAGTTTCCCAGCCAGCCCTAATGACTGTCCTGATAATTACAACCAATTAAGAGCCAGCCTTCTCACCCAGACCTCGTTTCAAAGCCTGGCAGTCTCTGAGCATCTCAGTCTTGGTGGGCATCACAACTCCAGGTAATTTTTCTGCAGCTCCAGCCTAAAGACTGGAGATGTCGACAAGAAGGCAGCCCGCTGCCCCCAGGGCAGCTTGCCAATCCACTGCAGCGCTCTCCTTCACCTCAGAGTATGGACGTGGCTGCATCACTGGCTTTCCGTGTGAGTTCCTCATTTGACCTTCTCCTGCAGAACATCTTAATTGCTAGGGGACCATCAGTCTGCCCCATCTTTGCTATCAATCTAGCCCTTAGCAGCCACGTCTTGTCCCCATACACTGATCAACCTAATCAGGAAGAAAAATCCCCCCAGACTCCTGAAAAGGCAAACACACATCCCAACTCTGTCTTTAACTCCCCTTGGGCACACCACCTTGCTTGGAACCACCCTCCTCGCTGACCAGTCCCTCCAGACACTCGTTTGTCAGTGGCCTGCTGCACGCTGGAATTACTCAGGGAGACTGCGAAATTCTAGATGCCCAGGACGCACACAGACCAATTATAGCAGTTTCCAGGCATGGGACCCAAGCCTCAGTCCTTTTTAAAAGTCCCCAGGTGATTCTAATGCGCAGTGAAGTCTGAGAAGGGCTGCGCCAGGCCCCTTTCCTAGCTCAACCACACTGTCTCACTGGTGCAGAGCTGAGGCCCAAGCCCGGCCCAAGGCCGCATCTAGGTGGGAAGCTGCGATCACCAGAAAATAATCCTGACACATAATGAAGATAAAGTGGCCCCCAGCCACCTGGAAGGAAGGGATGACTCAAAGGGCGGACATCAGAAGAGAAACTGCCAATTGTTGGGCATTTACCACTGTGTTGTTCAAAGTGGGTCACAGCTTCATGTTATATTCAAATCTGGCTTAGGAGTGAATCATAATTGGTAATCAGATAACTCATCATAAACTTAAGGAATCCAAACCACTAATAATTAATATCGGAAATCAGAGTAAACCTCCCTCCCAGCCTAGATCGCTAGTGTGGGTTTCCTGACACCTGGGGACAGGTCATTTCTCTTGAAATGACACAACTGCATCACATAACTACATATAATATAATCTGCAGGGTGGGTGTTGAGTTCTGGAAGGCATATCCTGGGTGGGAGGTTGAATGAACTGGCCTTTAAGGTTTTCTTCACTTCTGACAAGTCTTTGATTCCCGGTGACAAGCCCTCAGGGTTCTCAAGAATGGCAGCGGAAATGATCTGCTGTTTGCTCGGCCACTGTTCTAAAGCAAGCCAGGGGAACAGAGAGCCCTGCTGTTCCACAATGTCACAGGTTGGAATTTGCCATTCCTTCAAGATCTGCACTAACTAGGGACAATCATCCCAGTTCCAGAAAAGGGAGGGGGGGGCGACTCCAAGTGACAGCCAGGAGGACTGTGTGGGTGAGAGGGGCCCCTGCACTCTGCAGGGGATAATGTGATTTTGTGCCTTATTCACTGGCTTCCCAGAAAGCCAGCAATGCAGGCTGCAGGCACTGGGATGTTTACTTCACTCTGGATTACTTTCATAACAGAAGCCCCAGTTCTCTCGACACTACCAAACGGCGCATCAGCTCTCTCAGGCTTGCGGGGCACCACTGAGAGTTGTTTTTCTTGGCATGCTGCTTGGGAACCTGGTCATGTCATTGTAACTCATCACGGTCCCCTTGTGAGAAGCAGCCTCACTGGGAACACCGGTGGGTTGGGATGTGGGGTTTCTTCACTGACTGAGAAAACAGCAATCAGAGCAAACAACGTAACAGCTAGAGACAGACATTTATAAATTTTTTCTTAGATTTCAGAATATGAGAAGGGTACACATGTTTTGGTTACATAGTTTGTTGTATACATTTCGGGTCAAGGTTATATGTGTGTCCTTTGCCCAGGATGTACATTATACCTGTGAGGTGTGAATTAACCCAAACCCTCCACTCTACAAAAAAGTTTTTAAAAAGGAAAGGCAGAAGGAACCCTCAGTATCACTTATCTACTTAGAAAGGGAAGATTAGAAAACTTGAGTTAGCTGGGACTAAGAGCAAATAATCGAAACTTGCATTCATGTTGGTTGGCTGGAGTCTGGGGCCAATGACATCAGGTGACATCATGCAGCCGGGGCAGCACCACGCAGCAGATCAAGCTCTGTGAACACAGCTGCTCCCATACCCTGATCAAGTGGTCCCAATGTCTCATTGATGAGAGGAATACGTGGGAGAAACAGTTAACTGTGCTGCTGAAAAGTGGGTCAGCATTCATCCAAATACGGTCCCTAGTTAAAGGAGGTAAACCGCCTTCGCTTCCCACCCTTCTCTTCATTCTCTGTTTTGTGCAAGTGGCCATCTACCTCCTTCCTGTCACTCTGCTTAACACTTGGTGGTCAGCGGGAAATGCAAGGCTGGAAGGCTGAGCAGCCCTAAAACCCAGCTCATCCTATACCAGAGGTTTCCAAATTGTGCTCCAACAAAGGACCCGCAGAGGCCAATTCAGGGAGACCATCTGGGTTTCAATGAGGTTTCCTAATAGAGAGCTGGCCTTTGGGGTGGGATAATTCCTCACTCCCTGGGACTTCCTACACTCATTCCCGGACATTTTGCAGCTCTAGCTCCCACCCCTGAAACGCCAGTGGAGCTGTGCAGTTATAAAAAATTCTAACTATGCTCTCATCCCTTTCTGAATGGCCTGGGATGAGAATGACAGCAATGTCCCTGGCAGAGAACACTGGCGAAAGGATCCCTGCCCTTATATGTCTTTCTTGTAAATGTATTCTGCTAAACTTCCTTCAAACAAGCATTGTTAGTTTATAAAACAACCATAGGTCAGCCATTGCCCTGCAGGAAGCCAGAAGCCCCACCATAGAACTGATCCGAGCGTTCCCATTCCGTAGCTGCCCCAGGGCCTTGTACGTCTTCAAAATATGGCAGCTGCTATAATTGCTCCAGTGGTTTGGAACATGCTACCCTTTGAAGCAAGTCGATGTCATCCCTGGGCCATTCATCAGAAAGTTCCTCTTTATGTTGCATAGAAATTTCTCTCCCCATGACTTTTACCTGCTGGACTGGAGTCTGACCTCTAAAGGCCATTAAAAAAAAAAAAAAAAAGGTTGTTTCCTCTTCCATATAGCTACCCTTTAAATATTAGAAGAAAGCTGCCTTATCCCTCCCCAATTTAGCAAACAGCTTGGTCCCATTCTTCTTAAAGTTTTGCCATTTTTAGATCACTTAACTGTGTCTCAGTCAATTTACCTGTGTTAACTTTATTTTCATAAAACCCCATCAGGGAAGCGTGTTAACGCCCACCCCCCATTTGACAGGGGCATCAAAACAGTCAACACAAATCTACCCAAGAAGTAAAGGGCATAGCCTGTACTTAACTTGTTTTCAAGTTCACGTTCCTTTCATCACATACTTGCAGTTCCTCTGCCTAACTCCCAGAATCAGCTGGACAGGTTCGTTTTAAAATAGAAACACTGTGCACAGGTTCTAAACCAGATTACGTGAATCAGAACCAGTTGATTCTGACAGAGTGGATCCAGAGGGTGGTTACAAACTTCTGCCTTGTGATAGTTAACCTTCTCAGTTTCCTGCTTCCCTTTTGAGGGGGAAGAAAATCAAGACTCTTCCTGCGATACGTACTCCAAGTGTGGCCGGGCAGCTTACTTCCGAGCAGGTCCCCACTGCCTCCCTTCCACAGGAAACCTGAGATGCCATCCTGTCAACCCATAAAAATGGGGGGGAAAACCCACCCTCGCACACAACTACCCCTCTCTTGCCAGCGCTGGGACTCAACATGGCCATTCACCTCTAGTTTTGTCCCTTTGGCTTCTTCCCCACCCCCCAGACTAGTCTCTGTGAAGCGCATCTCTTGAAGGCAATTAAAATCGCACAGTGCCCTGATTTCAATCCTCCTGTAACCATGCTGAATATTTTCCACTTTAAAAAAAAAATTAAGTTTTAATTAAGTTTTTTCATCAAAACACCAATCCTGCTGATAATGTCAAGAAGGTCTGAGAAAGTAATTACGTGGACAATCTGTTTTTGACACACTTCATTTTCCGTTAGGACACTTCTTCTGTCTCCTTTACTTCATTAAAAATCCCCTGTGGCCGCAAGAAGCCTTGCTTTCTTCTCTATTTACCATAATAGACAAAGAACCAGATTCCCCTCTCAGGTACACGGCCGCACTACCTTGGGCAGGGAATGGACTTGGTCAGGCATTCAGGTTACACATTCTACCATCTGCCTTTGTTTTGATCATCTACCTGTGCAGGTGCAAGGCCCAGTCCAGAGTTATCAGTGGGCACTGTGGTAGAGCCACCATCTACTCTTCTGACCGCCTGGCCCACTCTGTATCCCACGAAGAAAAGAAATATGCTAAACTCTCTGATTTCCTGAAGATGGACTTGATAAAGATAGTGCACAACTACCAGCTCACCAAAAATTGTCTCTGTTTTCCATTTGGCAAACCAACACCCATATTTTCCATACCTGGCTCTAACTTGTAGTGTTGATTTCCTAGACCTGCCAAAACAAATCACCATAAATAATAGATATTGTCTCATAGTTCTAGAAACCAGAAGTCTGGCTGGAATCAAGGTGTCCACAGAGTCACATGCCCTCTGAAGCCTGCAGGAAACAATCCTTTCTGGCCTCTTCCAGCTTCTGGTGGCTCCTGGCACGCTTTGGTTTACAGATGCATAACTCCAAGCTCTGCCTCCGTATCCTCACCTGGACGTCTTCCCTTTGTTTCTGCATTCTCTTCTCAAAACAACAACAGTCATGGGCTGGAGGGCTCACCTTAAATGCAGGATGATTTCATCTTGAGATCCTTAGCTAATTATATTTTTTCAAATCCGTTTCCACATAAGGTGACATTCTGAGGTTCCAGGTAGACATGAATTTTGAAGGAACTCTATTCAACCAACCACACACCTGATGCAATCTCTTGGGATACCCCAACAGTGAGACAGGAAGAATTTGAAGCCACAGCCAGGAAGAGAAAGACCCAAATTCTTATAGTTAATCCATTAGGGGATAACGGAGTAACCCCTCTTTTTTTTTTTGGAGACAGAGTCTCACTATGTCTCCCTGGGTAGAGTGCAATGGTATCACAGCTCACAGCAACCTCAAACTCTTAGGTTTAAGCAATTCTCTTGCCTTAGCCTCCTAAGTAGCTGGGACTACAGGCGCCTGTCACAACACCCGGCTATCTTTTTTTGTTGTTGTAGTTGTTGTTGTTGTTTGGCAGGCCTGGACCGGGTTTGAACCCGCCAGCCCCAGTGTATGTGACCAGCACCCTAGCTGCTGAGCTACAAGCGCCAAGCCAGGAATAATACCTCTTAATAGAACCTTCCAGGCATGATATTTTATTTTTGGCTCCTATTTTCGGCTGGCATAAGGTAAACCACAAAACTCAACTGAAGAGATCTGAACATGTCTACAGTTTAAATTTGGAGACAATGACCCAAAATCTATAGAACAGAATCAGAAAATTGGTATGAATCATTTTATTAGCAAGCAGAATTACTCCTAACCCATGCCAGTCACCAAATTGTTGCCTCTACTTTTTTTTTTTTTTTTTTTGAGAGACAGTCTTGCTCTGTCACCCAGGTTAGAGTGCAGTGGCATAATCACAGCTTACTGCAGCCACAAAATCCTAGGCTCAATCGATCCTCTTGCATCAGCCTCCCAAAAAGCTGGGACCAGAGATGTGCCCCTGTGCCTGACTATTTTACTTTTTGTAGAAACAGCATCTCACCATGTTGCCCACGTTGGTCTCGAACTCCTGACTTCAAGAAATCCTCCCTCCCTCCTTGGACTTTCAAAGTACTGGATTACAGGTGTAAGCCACCACACCTGGCTTGTTACTTCTACTTTTTGATCTTTATTTGATGGATCTGACCTCACAAATCTGATAATTTGTTCCCAGATTCAAAACAAAGGGTTTCAAGAAATTTGGACTCCATCATAATTTGGTCAGAAATTTTCTTTTGCCAATATTTCTTACTGTTCTTGGGCCTTCACACATCTGCCAGTCCAAGCAAGAAGCAACCACTTTACTTCTACTGAATATAATTACTACTTTTCTGTTTCAACCTGTTCCTTCCAGCTGGAATGCTCATTGATTTCTTTTCCCCACCTTTTACCTCATGTGGTGGTTTTAAAACATGTTCTCAAATCTTTCAACTCTCCTACCATCAAAAGTTGGACTCTAATTTCTCTCCCCCTTGATACAGCCAGGCCTAATGACTCACTTCTAATGCACAGAATGGTTGCATGACTTCTGAGGCTAGGACACGTGCAGGATTCTGATCATAGCCCCAGTACAGGTTCCAGCCAACAGGCAGCATCACCTGCCACACATGTGAGGGAGCGAGCTTCCTGAAGATTCCAGCTGCCCACCTTTCAGCAACCCCAGCTGACACCAAGCGGTGCAGAGACCAGTTACGCACACCAAGTCTTGCCAAAATTGCAGAATAACGAGCAAAATAAATGTTGTGTCAAACCAAATGGTTGGGAGTTTGTTTTGCGATGTCAGATAATTAGAATGCTCTACCTCTAGCCATGTTGACCTTTCTAAAATCTATTCATTCTTTTTTAGGCTGTGTAACAAGAGTCTACTTTATGATACCATACTACACTTCTCATTCAACATGTCCAAAGGGAACTCAGCTTTCCTCCCGGATCTTATTTTATCCCAGCATTCTATTATATCTCAGTGAATGGTACCGCCATCCATCCTACTCAGTGAGGGAGAAATCTAGGGGTCATGCTAACACCCGCTGCAACACCATATGCAACGAATACCAAGTTCTATAGCTCCTGCCTCTTCCACATCTCTAGAGTCCATTTTCTGCATGATGTCCACCTGAGTTACTGTCATCTTGCACCTGGGTGCAGCAGTGCCTGCTGTGAATTTGCGACCACTCCTCTCCAGTGGCACTAGAGCAATCTTTGCGAACCAGAAATTTGTTCCTTTCACCTTTAAATCAATAATTTTCTCTATTCTTAGGATAGAACTTCACATTTTCAAAGTGGGTATAAGGTCCCGCATGGCCTGGTTTCCACCTCTCGTGGCAGGTTTATCTAACCTGGGCTCCCCTTGTTCTCTGAGCTCCAGGGCTAACCCCTGTCTATACTCCTCTCATGACAGAGCATTGGCACGAGCTGCTGCTCTGCCTGCAATACAACTCTGCACCACTCCATTTGCTGTGGTTTAAACATATGCCCCAAAGTTCATGTGCTAGAAACTCAAACCCAATGCAACAGTGTTGAGAGGTGAGACTTTTAAGGCTGATCAGGTCATGAGGCCTGTGCCCCCATGAATGGATTTGAGTTGTTCCTGAAAGAGTGGGTTTGTCATAAAAGTGAGTTTGGCCCTTTCTTGCTCTTTCTTGTTCATGTGCTTTCTTGCCCTTAATCACCTCTGGCATGGAACAGTGTGGCAAGATGCAAGGACTCACCCTTGGGCTTTCCAGCCCCTGGAACTATAAGAAATAAATATTTTTATAAATTGCCTTATCTCAAGTATTCTGTTACAGCAGAATACTGTTACAAAACAGACTTAGACAGAAGATTGTAACCAAGGAGGGAGTCTGTTGCTTCAACAAATACCTGAAAATACAGAAATGGTGTTGGAATTTAGTAATAGACAGGTGCTGGAAGAATTTGGGAGGAAGCAAGAGAGAAAAAGCCTCAATTGCCATGAATGGCACATTAAAGGTGATTCTGGCGAGGACTCTAGAGAAGAGGAAAGCCATAGGAAAAGTCTGGAGCTTCTTGGAGATGACTTCAGGGGTCACAATCAGAACACTGGTAGAAACACGGGCAATCAAGGCCATTCTGATAAGATCTCAGATGAAACTGAGGAATGTCCTGGAAACTGGAGTAAAGGCCACCCTTGTTATACAGTTGCAAAGAACTTGGAAGAATTGTGTCCAGGTCCTAGGACTTTATGGAAGGCAGAACTTGTCATCTTTCACCTGGGTGCAGCAGTGCCCCCGGGGTGTCCGCATTGCTACTACCAGGGTATTAGAAGTACATAAACAGCAAGGCATTCAAGGTACTGCAAGAATGTTTGTTTGGACACTTACAGTAAAATGAGAGAAGAGAGAAAAAGATGTAAGGACAGAATTTATAATTAAAAGGGAAGTAAGAAATAAAAATTTTGAAGAATTTCAGCCTGGCCATATGAAGAAAAGCATGTTTGGCAGAGAGTACTAAGAGCGTGGCCAAGTGACCATTTGTTAAAGAGATTAACAGGGCTGGAAAGCAACCAGGTGCTACTCATCAAGACAATGGGCAAACGGCTCCCCAAGGTACTGGTAAGATCTTCCAGACAAGTTAAGACCTTGAGCACAAGGTTTCAGAAAGGCACCCATGGGACCCCAGCACTCTCTCTCCTTTGCCCCCTCGGGACACTGCTCCCTGCTCTCTGATGCGGTGCTCCTCAGCTGCCCCAACCACAGCTCAAGGGGGCCCAGGGAGGCTTAACTGGTCACTCCAGAAGGTACGAGCCATAATTTTGATGTCCTATAGTGCTAATTCTGTAGGTGTGCAGGATGTGAGAGCTGTGGGCCACGGTGGCCTCAGCTAGGTTTCAAAGGATGTGTGGGCAACCTGGCGGTGCAGGTAGAGACTTGACACAGGGACAAAGGTAGTACAGGCAGACTGCCCACTAAGGCAATGCCTGGTGGAGCCCTGGGACAATCCTGGAGCTGAGCCTAGCCACACTAGTCTGCAGCTCCGACCTGGGAAAGCTGCAGCCAGGAGCCTCCAACCCTGGGATCTGCTGGGTAGACTGAGCATCAGGGCCAGGGCTGCTCCAGGCTTTGGAGACCTGACCACTGTGCCCCAGGTGTGGGATATGGAGTCAAAGCAGACTTATCCTCCAACTTTAAAACTTTATGTCATTTTTCCCTACTTGGACTTACTAGGATTATTTACCCCTTTTGTTTATTTACCTCTTTTGGAATGGGAATAGCTATCCTTTGCCTGCCCCAATGCCATATTTTGGAAGTAGATAAACTTTAATTTCATTGGCTCACAGAGAGAGGGAATTCACCTCAGGATGAATTGTGCCTTGAGTCTCACCCATGTCTGATTTAGATGAGACTTTGAATTTTGGAGTTAATGCTGCAATGAGTTAAGGCTTTTAGGGAAATTGGAATGGAATAAATATATATTTGCATGTGAGAAAGACATGAATTTTAAGGGGCAGGGGCAGAATGCTATAGTTTGAATATGTTTTCCAAAATACGTATGTTAGAAACTTAATCCCCAATGCAACAGTATTGGGAGGTGGGACCTTAAGAGGCAATGAGGTCACTAGGTTCTGCCTTCATGAATGGATCAATGTCACTGTCACAGGAGTGGGTTTGTTTTGAATTTACAAAAGCAAATTCGGCCCTCTCTGGTTCTTGCTCTCTCCCTGGAACATGTGCTCTCTTCTTTTTCCACCTTCCATCGCAGGATGATGCAGCAAGAAGACTCTTGCCAAATGCTGCCCAACCCCTTAACCTTGGACGTTCCAGCTTCTAGAACTATATGAAATAAATTTCTGTTCTTCATAAATTATCCAGTCTCAAGTGTTCTGTTATAGCAGCAAAAAATGGAACAGGGCACCATCTCTTGCCAAATTAATTGCTCCTTATCCTTCAATCTCCCTTAAATATTACTTCTTTGGGAAAGACCTTTGCCCCCGAGACAGATGAGATTCCTCTGTTATACATCACACATCACTCCCTATACTTATAATTTTGTATTTGGTTGATAAAAAAATTCATGAATAACTCCTCTACTAGATTCAAGTTCAGGAGGGCAGGAACGGTGTCTTCTTGTGTTCCTCTCTCTGTTCCCAGTACTTTGCCAAATAGTGTATGCACAATAAATATTAGCTGAGTGAATGAGCCTCTTCTCTGTCTTTAAATGTAGCTTTATACCTTGCTTCAAGAAGATTTTCAATAAATTATGAATAAATAGAGAATGCTACTCTGAGTCATTCCAACAGGTTCTTACAGGATATAAGACTTAGAAAACAAAAAGTTGAACCTCCAAGCTCAAAAATACAATCATATTTCAACTGTTGATCCATGAACTCATGAAAAAGAAGATTATCCCAAGAATATGGTAAGGACCATTGGGAGAAATGGGTTTAAAAACTTCACACACAAATTTCAAACTTTTCCTTTAGGGCCTAATAATTTTAGTGTTTTGTTTTATTATTTTGCCAATTATGATTCCCCAAACCTTGTTAAGTAAGCACTATTTGAGAACAACATGAAACAGGAAGAGAATGATCTTATGAATCCATGCAATTCGGACCAATTTATTATTGTTGTATTTTTTTCTGTAATTTTTGAGAGTAAAAGTTTTGTAGACTAAATGTAGTAAGAAGTATGCTAGCTCTCTAAACAGATTGTGATCAAATGATCTGCTGGGCATGAGGTATCATTTGTTTAAGATTCAATAATTTACTCAATATTGCCAATGTCTCAATGTAGGTTTCCACTTCTTCAGAGATGAATCCAGTTGTTTCTTCAATTGTTTTGATTTTCTTTACTTCATATTCCAAAAAGTTCTACAACTAAGATGTCCCTTACTAATCTGATGTTGACTTGGTATTAGTTTGATGAATACTATTAAAATTAAAGATTTTACTAAACACTATCTTTCCTCATTTTTTGTTACATACATTGCTGAGAGAAAAATTAAGATTTTCTAATCCAAACAAATATCACCAGAACTCTAAATAAGGCAGAAATTTGGACTATAATGTTGGAAATTATGCATTGGACCTTAAAGGCATGTTCTGGTGGGAGAAAGGCTAAGCAAACGTTACTTTAGCTCCGAAACCACATTCTAGTTTGCTGAACCGTTCATTGCTTTTGCTCTGACTTGGAACTGTTCTCCAACAGCCATTAATCATGTTGGAAAAATGAGCCATTTTAGAACCGATGAACCAAAATGCCCATAACTTTTTCTCTTTTTTTTGAGCCAGAGTCTCACTCTGTTGCCCTGGCTTGAGTGCCTTGGTGTTATAGCTCACAGCAACCTCAAACCCCTGGGCTCAAGTGCCTCAGCCTCCTAAGTAGCTGAGACTATAAGCTACTTAGAAGCCATCACGTGTACCATTACGTGTATCATCACGTGTATCATCATGTCTGGCTAGTTTTTTCTATTTTAGCAGAGATGGGGTCTCACTCTTACACAGGCTAGTCTCAAACTCCTGAGCTCAAGCAATCCTCATGCCTTGGGCTCCCAGAGTGCTCGGATTATAGGTATGAGCCATCACATCTGGCCGCCCATAACTTTTAATTTCCAACTTAAACAGCAGAACCAAGAGTCTTTTACATACAATCCCATGATAGAAACGAAAGTTATTTAACCAACAGCCACTCAAATAAGAGGCAAATGGAGAGTAGAGAGGAAGAGCTAGAGAAGACATTTGGCTCCTCATCCGGTTTCTCCCTCCTTTTCCTCATGTCCCTCCACGTGGCCCGTGAGAGCGATTTTCCAGCTACCAACCTCTTGCACAATGTCCCTTGATGTCAGCAAGAGCCTTGCTATGAGAAATGGGAAAGAAGGATTCCTAAGAATAATATCAATTAATATCCACCTGATATTGTGTCTGGCTCATATTTAAAGGGATAGACTTTAATATTCCTCAATTTACAGGTCTCTCTCTTGTACCATAATGAACCCCTTCAGCCATCTGCCCAATCATCTGCCACCTGTCACATGTAAATAAAGAAAGGAATGGAACCATCGTTGATGTTGTAAACTGGCTCTTGTGGGAAGAAAACATGGACCAGGTTATATTATGAGAACATTACTACAAAGATTAGTCCACAAATAGCTGCATCCCAGGGCCCTAACTGACCATAAGCAATTTGCTGGTGACCCCTCTCGAAGACAGAGTCCTTCTACCCAGACCAGCTGGGTTACCACTGCCCTTGAATCCTTCTGATTTAAATCACAGAAACACATAGACGGATGGAAATGATCTCAGGGACCCTTGGGACTGCCTCTGAATGATTTTCATGCAGGCCTAGTGAAGCAATGACGCAGAGAAGGGGACTGCATCAGTACATTTATTTTAATCACTGGAAAGTATTCATTTATAATTCATAGGTACTTAGAATGCTCGGGATGCCTTATTAAAAAGAATGTCATTTCTCTCTCTCTTTCTTTTTTCTTTACCTCTTTCTGACCACAGGAAAGAGAAACCTCTTAAATGTGGTATAAGAATAAATTGTTACCAAAATAGAAGCTGGTGCCCATTAATTACAGTGCTCTCCAACCAGTATTTGTGAAATCGTCATCACCCGACTGAGAGAAGACCGTATAATTTAGTCTCAAGCCAGTACACTTAACAGGTTTTTTCAAAGTCAGCACGGTAACAGTAACTATCTGCTAGCTACTAATATACCAGTTCTTCTCTCTCAGAAAGTCCTGAGAGGCTTCCCCAAGGAGGGAAGTAAACAGCAGGGATCAAGAGAGGGTCACTGAGGTAGAGAAAGTTCCTTCAGTATGTATTTAACAGATGAAAGCATGTATCAAGGATCCACCGTGGTCCTAGATACTTTGGGATTTTTTTTTTCAGGTGAATTGTGTAATCTAGAAGTATAATCTAAGGAACCATGAGGAACATGGGCACCTGAGGTTCTTTCTGGCACTAAATTTAACAAGAATCTCAAGGTCCTATGAGAGATGCATGGATGTGTTCAGGGTTGATGCTGCATCCTGGAAGCACCAAAGTGGAGGTGCAGCAAACAAGAAATGATTGGCTCTTCAAGGGCACACCAAGGAAGGGCATCTCTGGTACAGATAAGACATCACTGAGAGTCAATAAATCTGGCTGGCCGTGTAACCTTCCTCGCTGTCCGGCAGAGGACAGGCTCAAGGAGAGTCACCAGAATGACAACAGGGAGGCCTGTTGGCGATTTATTTGAAGAGCTTCAAACATTGCCCAGACAATCAACTCTGACAGAGGGGTAGGAACTCAGCGTTGTCCCTCCACCAGCACTGAGTCTGACTCTCACCAGAGAGAAAGGACCGAGAGCTCAGCAGCAGGAGAGTGGGACAGACCGGAGTCTCTGTGAGCGGGACAAGCATTCCTAAAAGCAAGAGCCAGGGGTCACAGAATTTGCATGAGGACTGTAGCTCTCGAGTTACAGACGAGTCCTCAAAATGGGGACTGAAGCACCCAAGCCTGTGTTAACCCTCCTCAGCTGGTACTGCCCCTTGTTTCCTCCCCGCGTCAATGGCACCAGCTACTGGGACAGAGGATGGCCCCAGAAAACTCCAGGTGAAGGCTGTGATCAATATATGCAGACTCGCCCATTACAAGGCATCTACCCAGAAGAAAAAAAATAATTGTGTCATAAGGACATTTGCAGTAGATTGTTTATCGCTCAATCTATAATTGCCAAGATGTAGAAACAACCTAAGTGCCCATCAACCCAGGACTGGATTAACAACTTGTGGTGCATGTAAACCATGGAATACTATTTAGCCATAAAAAGACTGGAGACTTTAAATCTTTTGTATTAACCTGGATGGAGTTGAAACACATTCTTCTCAGGGAAGTATCACAAGAATGGAAAAGCAAGTATTCAATGGATTCAATTCGGATATGAAGCCAGAAGATGAACTACTATGTGCCCAGACGTGAGAACAACTCAATTCAATTCAAGTTGGGGAGAGAGGGAAAGGAGGGGAATTGGAGTGCTCCCACCGAATGGGCATAATGTAAGTGTAGATGGCAGACCTCCCGGGTGTGGGACACAGTTACAACAGGGATTTTACCTAACAAATACAAACTTTGTAACTTGTTCGTACCCTCCTATTAATCTGAAATAATAAATAAATAAATAAATACAGACTCAGAATATCACCAACTCTCTGAATATAAAGAGAAAATGACCCAGTCTTCACCCTCATAGAACTTACCATCTGACTAGAAAAATATGGCCACATGCGCACAATGGTAAGACAGTGTTCAAGGACAGTTTGTTGTGTCTTGACAAGGACTGTCACACATTGTACATGGAAAGAGCTGAATGGTCAGCAACCTCTCCCAAACCAAACGCAGTGGGGATCAAGTCTGTGCCTAGAAACAGAAGAGGGAGATGGGAGCAGCAGCAGTCCACTGCAAAGATCCTCAAAATTCTCTGCCTGGCTCACCTGAACGCCAGATTTAAGATCCAGCCTACTCAAAAGCCCAGCTGAAAACTCTCCAGCTGAGACAAAAAGCCTGCACAAATAGCTGTTCTAGAAAGGGGCAAACTCGGTGTCATCTCAACTGCTGGCTCATGCTGACTATTTACCAAGGGTGCTTTGACTCAGGTGTGTCTTTTGAGAAAGTTGGCTTTAACTCTGTAACAGACCTCTGTTAACATTCATAAGGCTGTTTCTAAAAGTCATTTCTACCTTTTTAACTTATAACAATCATCCAGTCCTTCTCTCCACCCTACCTGGGCCTCTGAGATGGAAACAGCATGGCTCACTTGGCTTACTAAGCCCCAAGCCATCACTCTCAGCCAGTGAGTGTCATGAGTCAATTCCACCTCAATGACACACGGTTTTCTTGGAAAACAGTGCCAGTAATGCAGGGCTTTGGTCAGAAACTATGACTTGAAATGATCACGAGGCCCTTTTTAATGATAAAGACTGTGCATAAAAGCTGGAATAGTGATGGTGTAGTTGTGGTTACTCTTCCTCTTATTGGAGACCTTGCCCAGGGATCAAACTAGTAATTTTTAAAAAGCTGGTTGTGGCTGCTGGTGCCCAAGAAGCTTCCCTTCACCTTTTACAAAGACCATACACAGGGGTATCTTAGCATAGAGGTGAGATGGCCACTAGTAAGTGATCTCGCAGGCCAAATCCATCAAGAAACTCCAGGATGGCTGGTTGTGGCGGCTCACACCTATAATCCTAGCACTCTGGGAGGCCAAGGCGGGTGGATTGCCTGGGCTCAGGAGTTTGAGACCAGCCTGAGCAAGAGCAAGACCCTGTCTCTACCAAAAATAGAAAAATTAGCCGGGCACTGTTGGGGGTGCCTATAGTCCCAGCTACTTAGGAGGCTGAGGCAACAGGATCACTTGAGCCCAGGAATCTGAGGTTGCTATGAGCTATGATGCCACAGCACTCTACCAAGGGTGACAGAGTGAGACTCTGTCTCAAAACAAAAGAAACACCAGGACCACTTTAACTCGGAAATGGGGGCAGAATTACTTATCTTTACTCTGTAATGACTTGGTGGCATTTACCACACTAAACGATCTCGTTTACAAGTCTCATAGAAATAACAGAGTCAAGTGGGGGAAAAAAGGGTGACCATTTCTCATGAGTTTCTTAACTGTTATTTAAATATGCAAGTATAGGCACAGAATACGAAGTGGTGGGGAAAAGATCTGACTAAGAAACGTGAAGTACTCTCATAATGAATGTTATAGATTTAAATGTTCTGCGTCCTTCCACTTTATTCTACATTTTTGTCCTCTTTGATGCTTTATTTTCTCCTTGCCAGGGATTTTCCTAGTTCCTAGGCAGAACCAGACAGAAAATATAAATAAACCTTTAGTACTGAGTGAAACCCTATAAACAATTTTACTTCCTTACATTTTAATGCTCAGTGCAAACTGTAGTTCTTTCTTCTTTGCTTTCTGCTTATTAAACTCAGAGACCAAAATATTCATGCTTTCCCACATAGAGCAAGTTTTTACTATGAAAATTAGAAATTCACATGGCTAGGCTGTCTCTAAGCTACCTGAGCAGAGGGTGGTTTATGCCCTGTAACTCAGCTAAGCTTCGATATTCTTCGAAGACAGTCCTTTTCTGCTCAAGGTAGCCAGTTAGAAGCTCTGTTGCTTGTAATCAGTGACCTTGCCTAATTTGATCACCTAATACTCTGTTTTTGGCTTATTAAACTCAGAGATGAAAAATATTCATGCTTTCTCACATGGAGCAAGTTTTTACTATGAAAGTTAAATAAATAGAGATTCATATGGCCATGGCTGTCTCTAAGCTACCTGGGCAGAAGGTGGTTTATGCCCAGTAACTCAGCAAAGCTTCACAATATTAGGTGACCAAATTAGACAAGGTCACTGGCTGCAAGCAACAGAACCTCTATCTGACTACCTTGACCAGAAAAGGACTATCTTGGAAGAATATTCAAGAATAAAGAAGGGACGTAAGTGTTAGAAAATGAGGCAGAAACCAACAGAAGCAGGTCTTATCATAGGAAGTAACTACCCAGAAATGGCAGCCAGCACCAGTCCACTAGACTCAAGCTATTTGACTAGCTTTCAGCACTCTTTTCTTAAAACCTTTCTCAAGTGTTGCTTGGTTTCTATAAGATTTCTCCCAGATCCAAAATCCAGAATGAGAGCATTCAATTGATCAAACCCCTGTTCTACCTTCTAGGGGATAGGAAGGTGGTGGCATCTTCAGCCATTTCAGCTTCAGAGACAGAAGGACTCCTTTTTCAAGTAAGAAAATAACAAGGACCCCTGTAGTGAAGTGACCAGTTTCTATGGCAGAGGATACAGATGTAATTCTACCAAAGGAAGAATGATGACTAGCCCTCTTTGTTAGTGTACTCCTTGTGTTCATTTTATGATACTGTTGGAAGGTATTCAACTTGTCCATCTCTGCAGGTGCCTCGGTCAATTTTACACATGAATTCTTTTCAATAACAAGTGATGTAGCTTATACTCCCATTCGCAGTATCTAGCAGGCCCTTGGCATCTAAGCATTCCATATTTGTATCTTTTATACTTGGAACATAAACTTGATGTGCAATTCTTAATACCAGGTGGGATACTGTAATTTATATTAAATATATATTTGGTCTTTGTCCCTGGCACAAATCTTGTGAAAGCCTGACATCTCCAAAGTGATGTATCTTTTTGTGCTAAAGAGATGACTGGTGGATAGGAGCTCCCAGAAAGCCTCCAAAGGGGGCTGGTTCCCAGAGGGACCTACCATGGGATTAGAGGGTTGAGATTCTTCAGTCCCACCCTTGGCTTCTGGAAGAAGAGAGGCGCCGAAGGTTGATCGATCATGCCTATGTCATCAATGACTTAATTAACCATGCCTATGTAATGAAGTATCCATAAAAATCCAAAAGGACAGGGTTCAAAGAGCTTCCAAGTTGATGAACAGTAACACATGAATGTACCAGGAGTGTGGGGTACCCCAAACCCAGAGGGACAGAAGTTCCTGTGCTTAGGATCCTTTTGAACAATGTCCTAAGTATCTCTCCATCTGGTCCCTCATTTGTATTCTTTAAAATATCCTTGTAATAAATGGGCAATTGCAAGTGAATGGATGGCCATGTTAAAATAACAGGAAAATATCAATAACAAAAAAATCGTCTAACTCATAGTTTCTCAGTAAGGGCTAAGATCAATATATTACTCACGCTCTCTCCCTTTCCCTCTCTTGATAGCAGGCACCTGGGGGGATTCTGTTCTCACAACATCTGAAAAGAGCTGAGCAGACAGAAGGAAATGTAAAATCTTTCTCTTTTACATGTGCTAGATGTATTGGGTAAAAACTGTCTTATAGAACTTGCTTTTTACAGTCTTGAAGAGTTCCTGAACAGAAAGCAGGGGTGTAAACTTCAGACCTCAGTTCCTGCCCCCAAACCCTACCTCAAGGGCAGAATCACTGACAAGATCAGTCACCAGCAATAAGCTAAGAAGAGAGAAGGAGTAAATAGATCCAGCAGTTGAGAGCACCCTGTTAATTTGGCTCCAGCCATAAATCTTTCTCACCTCTTTACAATACCTAAATAAAAAGCCTGAGTATCTGGTTCTCTCTGCCAACACTATCTCCCTCTCTTCCACTTCTGTGTTGGCCTTTTTCCATCTTAAAAAGTAAAATAAGCTTTTTCTTTTTATCTTAATCTTTGGAGAAATATTTCTCAAAGCCCTCCTTCATTAGCTCACATCCTAACAGCAAGTAAAATGTTCCCCTACGTTCTGTGCGCCACTCTAGCAAATTAATCAAACCTGAAAGGGGTTCATGGGGACCCCAAATTTATAGCTAGTTGGTCAGAAGTACAGATCACAATCTGAAACTTGCAATAGACATTTGAAGTGGGTGGTGGTCTTGTGGGACTGAGCCCCTCACTTGTGAGATCTGAGGCTACCCCGAGGGAGACAGTGTCAGAACTGAACTGACCTACAGGACATCGAGTTGGTATCTGCTGGAGCATTGTGTTAAGTGACAAGTGTGTGACAGTAGAAAGAAGTGTGATGTCTACTATCTCTTATAATCAGATTACGTACCCTAATACCCACCATACAGAGCAGCAGAAAAGATTTTGCAAAATAAGGTAGGTGAGACTCCTGCATAAATGTGAATGTGGTAGACTAGAGTCACTGGGCCACTGAGGAAGCCTAGCTTGACACCCAGAGGTTGCAGCTCAGTTTACAGTGTTTGAGGATGTGAGGTTCCTCTAAGTTCATGAGCTCCTACAATCCAAGCAACCTTCCTTTGCTGAAAAATATGTAGTGTTGAGGTTGATTACAAAAAGCCAAGTAAAAACCAAGGGAAGTACCAGTCTGAGGTGGAGACTTTCAACTGGTGTCCATGGGGGATCTTAGGTGTGCCGTGGAAAATTTTAAAGATCAGTAATTCTTTGAAAGGAATTCAAAGCACAGTAAGTATAGTCTTCTTTTTTATTACTCTGTTTTTTTGGTCCACATAATTTAAGTGTGCCATGGAAGTTTAACTATAGCTTCAAGTGTGCCGTGAGATAAAAAAGGTTGAAAAACACTGGTCTCAGGCCTCTTCTTTCCATTTCACTTGGAAAGTACATGGGCTGATATATGTCAGGAGAGTAAGGCTCTGGAGTTAGCACGTAAGAAAACAGACATATTAATGTAATTGAATGTTTGGATGATAAGCCACTGAACTGACAATTTAATGACAAGCATACGCCAGTGGACAAAGGTTAAAAAGGTTCAAAGATTGTTTCTCTAAATAAGTTTGATGAGTTTATTTCCTCATATCTCAGTTTTCTTTGGTTATGCTTAAAAAAATAAAACACGTACCACAAACCACATACTCTTTCTATGCTGGAAAGAGTAGGTCCTCAGACTCTCAGTGAAGCTTCCTTTTTTGTAGTTAACAACACAGAGAGTGTCTCTTCTTTGGGGGATACTAGAAGGGTGAATTAGTTCTGCCCAGAGCATGGAATAACTCCTTAGGAGAAAGGTTCTGCAAATCCTCTATGTCCATGATGTAGACAGGTAAGTTTATGCAGAAGGGAGGAGGCAGCTCCACCAAGGCATTCTTTTAAGGGAAATGATAACTGTTGGGCAAATGCTGCAACAAATTTCCTGAAGTCAACCTCACATACTCACCACTGTCCAAATTAAACCCTTAGGGACAATAAGAAAATTGAGATCATGCAAAAATGTTCTCAGTGTTTCCTTAACTCTTCCTCCTCCTCCTCTTTCTTTTTCTATTTCGACAGTAGATTTAAGCCTAAACCCTTAAGACATCCTACTATTCAGGAAAATAGACTTGTTATTTTAATAACACCCCTAAAATAGCACCATATAACCATCTGTTGTTAATCTTGCAACTCTGCGTTTTCTACTCCTCTCTGAATATCAATATCACTACGGCTGCCCACCCATCCACCCACCCTCTTAAAAAAATGTCGGGAGAAGGGGTGGAAAGAAAAGTTTGGTAGAGGGGGGGAAAGAGAATATTAGGCTGCTTCTCATATACAATTTTATTGACTATCCCTTACCTCTTGTGCTATAACATCTTTTAAAATGAGGATAAATTTATAATATTAAATACAAAACACATGTCAGAAAGTAGAAGATGAGAAGAGAGAAGGGAAACAGAAGACTCACAAGTTTAAAGCTGGAAGGGAGCTTGGTAATGATTTAGTTACATTTTCTCATTTAACAGATGAAAAAATTGAGTTTATGTGTCTTTAGGGGAGCCCCTCAGTAGCAGCCAATTAAGCCCTGTACCAGGCATAGAACCAAGTGAGTCTCTGCCCCATAGTTCTGAAAGCTCTTCAAGACACCAAAATGCCTTGAAGTTTGTCATAAAAAAATTGAAGGCCAAGGTTTTTGTGACAGTATGTCAAATACCATAAAGAAAACTCCAAGACATTGAGCCTATCCTAGTGGTTGGCAAGTAGTAATAACCCAACCACTACAAATGGGTATAAGACAGAAAGACAAAACAGTAAGTAATTTTAAAAACACAAGCAAAGCTTATTTTGATGGTTATTTTTATGTGTCAACTTGACTGGGTTAAGGGATACCCAAATAGCTATTGAAATGTTATTTATAAATGTGTCTGTGAGGGTGTTTCTGGAAGAGATGAGCACTGAATTCACAGACCGAATAAGATCTGTCCTTACCAAGGTGGGTGGGCATCATGCAGTTGAGGGCGTGCCCACACGCACAGAGAGGTGAGTATGAGACAAAGGTGGAGGAAGGGCGAACTGACTCTCTTCTCTTGAGCAGGGACATGCATCGTCATCTGCCCTGGGCCATCACAGCTCAGGGTTCTCGGGAGTGACACCATTAGCTGCCTAGAATTAGACCACCAGACCTCCTGGTTCTCCAGCTTGCAGGCTGCCAGTCAGGGGACTTCTCAGCCTTTATACTTAACACAAGCCAATACCCACAGTATGTCTCCTCTTTCGTATCTGTACACATATATTCTATGGGTTCTGTTTCTCTAGAGAACCCTGACTAATACACATGTTAAATGGTACATTCCTGCCTCAATTTATGAACCCAGGGCCAGGCACAGTGGCACATACCTATAATCCTAGCACTCCAGGAAACCAAGGCAGATAGATTTCTTGATCTTAGGAGTTCAAGACCAGCCTGAGAAACAGGGAGACCCATTTCTGCTTAAAAAAAAAGAAAAAAGGAAAAATTAGCTGAGCATTATGGTGGGCACCTATAGTCCCAGCTACTTGGGAGGCTGAGGCAAGAGGATCACTGGAGCCCAAGACTTTGAGGTTGCCATGAATTGTGACACCACAGCACTCTACCCAAGGTGACAGAGTGCTCAATCTCAAAAAAAAAAAAAAAAAAATTAGGTACCCAGAGATCTAATTAATGACTACGTCAGTGCATATAGAGCCAGGGAAAATGGAAACGCCTTTATAGCATTGACCAGGAGCCTCAACATCGCTGAAGTGTGAGAATATCATGCCAAGCAACTCCAGGACAACTACGTGTAGTCCTCAGAAAAAAAAATGTTCTGCATCACTTCTAATGGACGAGGCACTAGCCACCACACAGGAAAGAGAGTTATGAACCAGCTAGGGAGCCTCAGGGAATGTGGGTGTGTGTGTGTAGGAACACCTATTCTTTTGGAGGTGGCCACAACATTGGAAATCTCCAGATAGGCTCTCCATTCAAAGCTGACAATGCTTCACCTCTACTGGCTTGATGCAAGTGGTTAGGAAATAAGCAAACAGAAATGATATAGGCAGGAGAAGATGGGCCTAGTGGGCTCCTCTCGGAATGACAACTCCAATCAATTGAAAGTGGTTGCCTGCAGTTCTGTGTTACCAAAGATTCTAAGTCCATGCTGGGAAAGAGCTGCCATGAACAAACCACTTTCATGGAGTCTAGACCATAATGCTCCTGGTAAGTGTAAAAGACTGAATGTGACGATGTCATCTCGAAATTAGCTGTATGATTTGGCCACCAATCATATAAGTGTGCATCCCTTGACTAAGACAGTAATTTTTTAAACTAGTGTGCTGTGAGAGGATCTTAGGTGTGCCGTGAAAACTTTTAAAAATCATTGATTAAATTATTTTCAAAAGAAGCTCAAAGCACAGTAAGTGTATTTTTTTAACTCTTTCTTTTTTGATCAGCATAATTTAAGTGTGCCACAGAAGTTTAACTACAGGTTCAAGTGTGCTGTTAGATGAAAAAAGGTTGAAAAACACTGATTTAAGAGATGAATGGACTGCTTACCTACTCGGAAAGTTTGACTCATGGCACAAGGTAGACAGAGAACCTAGAGGAGTCACACAAATTCAAGAACGTACTGATGGCGGAGGAATGGGCTGTAACACCCAATCAGATCCTGTTTCTCTAACAAACAGTATCTTCCCGAGCTCTGAATGGTGGGAGCACTTGAAAAGGGCCTATCCTTAAGGCATGGTGTGATCGGCTCTATGAACAAATATCAATGACCCCTGTGTGATTTTTTATAATCATCTCCCTAACAACCACTTGACCAATTTGAGTTGTTTCTCAGAAATGGGAAAATTCCTGCAAGACAAGGGAGTCAGGAGCCCCTGGGCAGACTTCCTGATGCCAAGACTCCTCACGCCATACAACCTACCACGATGCACGCAGCCCTCGTTAATTTCAACACAATCTGCCCCAATGTGCATAGTCCCCCATTAAAAAGCCTATACTCTGGGTTTGTTGGAGAGATGAAGATGAGGCTGTTTCTCTTGTTCTCCAGACAGACACATTTCACATTACAAAATTCCTTTCTTCTTTGGAATATAAATGCATAATGGAGGGCATTTCCTTTAGTCTGATGCCAAATGCCATTTTACGGAATCAGTTCTATAAGCAAAACATTACCAAAGATGCTCAAAGAAGTCATGTCTCTGGCCTAGAAAAGTTTATTAGAGTTTATCAAAACTTTTGATCAGAGATATGTCAACAGAGCTTAATCATTCTCGAAATGCCTGAATTTTTTAACTGTCCTTAGGAAAAAGAGAGTGTTAAATGGAAACGCAGCTGCCAAATACTGACACAGAAATCAAACACGTAGACCAGGTGAAGGATTGTCTTTATTCTGCGGACTAGGACCAAATATTGTGCCATGTCCATATCAGCTGCTTAATTAAAATGATGAAAAAGAAAACAAAGCCAATAGTTACCACCTCTGCATTGCTCAAGTCCAGTGGGTAAGACAGATTGGAAACAAATAATTATAAGATAAGGCCTTAAGAGTTGTAATTTTCCTGTGTAAAAAGTTCTCCAGGATATGAATAGGAAAATAATCCTGAAGAGGAGTTCAGTTTAGACTCACACAACTTAGCTTCTGAGGTGGTCCTGAAGATTGCCTAAGATTTTACTTTACATAAAAAAAAAAAAAAACTTACTTTATAATTAAGATTCCTACTTCATGGAGCCCAGCCCCATTGTGGGCTCACAGTAGGCACTTAAATTTAGTTGATGATATCAAATCTATAAAATAGGTTAACTTTTCTTTAACGTGTATTCAAAAAGTAGAGGTAAGAGCTCAAAGAGTGAAGGAAGAGGATGTTCACCCTTGACACTCAAAAATCTCTTATCTATTGAATTCATCAAAACTGCACCTTAAATTATTCAGTCTATCCTAATTAACTCCCCAGAGAATAATCTTCAAGGTACAGTTGGTTGTTGCCTCAGGGCAAACTCCAAGCAAGCTCTAGGATGCAGGAGGGATCCAAAAGTTTCTTTGTACTTAGGGTTTCAGTAACATGGTAACCTTGGGCAAGAAAGATGAAATTATCTCACAAAGATTACTGTTGAACCCAAAGGGGCATAAGATTTCATATTATAGGTTGTCAACTGACAGTTTATCAGAAAATGTTCCTTATAAAATAAAACTCCAGATGGGGGAACATTAAGGATTTTCAAATATTTAAAAATAAACAATAAGGTTCTTCCCCAGACAAGGTGATAATTTTACTTAGTTTTCAATGCAGACTGGGAAATCCTAAAAAGAAAAGATTTCAGGAAGAGATCTCGGAGGAACCTCCAAGCTCTGCCTGGTGAGATAATGATGCTAAAAATCTATAGTCAGACACAAAAATAGCTTTTTGGCAAGATTGGACTAAAAAAAAAAAACACTTAGGAAGCTAAAGTAAGATGATTGAGTTGGGGACCTAGGAATAGGACCCTAGAGAATAGCCTGTGAGCAAAAGAAGACAGGTAAAAACTAGAAGGTCTGAGTCTGGGTTGGGGGAACAAAGGTAGGCAAGGCAACGATGGAGACAGGCAAGTTTAGCAAAACAGAAGAGTTGGAGTTCTCCGGGACACGGAGCCTAAAGGGTGTGAGAGCTGAAAAGATCCAGAAGTAGCTGCCAAAGGAGCCAAGACTGGTGAAGGGGGCGGCCTTGCAAAAATTACAAAAATAATAGGAAAATACCTAAACCTGTTGAGAAGGGACACTAAGAAAAAGGATTGAAGGGGGGAATGGGAGGAGAGCCTTGCTCAGGGAACCAGAAAGTCTGGAGGGCCCATAAGAATGTAAGGATGGGCTCGGCGCCTGTGACTCAACGGGCTAAGGCACCAGCCATGTACACCTAAGCTAGCGGGTTCGAATCCAGCCCAGGCCCGCCAAACAATAATGACAGCTGCAACCAAAAAATGGCTGGGCATTGTGGCGGGCACCTGTAGTCCCAGCTACTTGGGAGGCAGAGGCAGGAGACTCGCTTGAGCCCAGGAATTGGAGGTTGCTGTGAGCTGTGATGCCACAGAACTCTATCCAGGGTGACAGCTTGAGGATCTGTCTCAAAAAAAAAAGAATGTGAGGATGAAGTAACCTGGGTAACCAACAACTAATAGAAAGAGACAATAATTAATAACCAATGAAAAAGGACAATACAGCCTGGAAGCACAGAGGGGCCAATGTACAACTCGTTTCCAATGGAGAGAAAGAGGGTATTTATGCCCCCTGCAGGCCTTTGCATCTCCATCTCCCTCTCACCTCTTCACCATAAGGGGCACCTACTGCCAACTCTTTCTTGCAAGTGCTCTAAACTTCTTGTTTTGACTTCTTATATAAAATTTCTCTTTATTACACTGAAACTTGTGCTGGTTACTTTTGCTCTCTATTCATGCTGCCTGTGCTACTCCAGTTTTATTCTCAGTTTCCGTTCATTTTTGCTTTCAATTACCACTATGCCTCAGTTGAATTTTCTAGCTCAGCTGAGCAATCAAATCAAGTCAACTGCGTTTGGGGAACTAGGAGTGCCAACCTCCAAACTCTGCAATTTATAAGTACCTGTTAAAGATCAATCCTATAAATTCTCTTGCTGGGCACTCTGTAGATTTCTGTTTCACCAGCTATTGAGGAGCCCAGTAGACCAAAAGAAAATATATATTTTCCTTCCAATTATCAAGCCTGTTGACTAAATCTGCCTTTTAGAATTTGTTCCCATTGCCTCAAGTGGTTCCTGCAAGTCATGGTGTGATACATAAACATCTGGATTATCCCTAGAGCATGTTTTTGGAAAGCCATGCTATGACTTAAATGCTCCTGCCAGATATATAAAGGCATGAATAAGGAAAAGTTTGCTGCATTGATTTGTGAGTAGAAAGGACAGGAGAGTGATGGGAAAGCCTCCTTGGACAGTCTCAGTGCAGGACTATTTCCCAATTATCAGGGCAGAAAGATCAGCAGGTGCTCTGCATGGGAGGAGAGAAGAATTTCTCTAGACCAGTGGTTCTCAACCTGTGTGACCAGGAGTCGTGACCCCTTTGTAACAATGAAAATACATCACAGCAATAGGAAGGTTGAGAACCACTGCTCTAGACCAAGATCAGGACACAAAAGTACAGACTTTATTTCATCTTAGAGAGAGGGGAAGAGAATGGGGGAAGAGTGGGAGAGAAAAGAGAGCAAGAAGATAGCATGGCTTGTGAAGAACAAAAGAATGCCCATAGTTGAGGTCAAGTGGTTAGCTGAATTTAAAAAAGGAGACAAAAAAAGCAATTGCAGCCAAATTCAGAATGTATTGTAGATGTCAATATCACATCCATTTTTCCCTCCCATAAGGCTGAGGACAGACATTTTTCCAGGTGCTTCCAATCCTGAGGCCTGAAGCTCATACCCCAATGTGTATGTAGCACACCGCTTTCTGGGGCAAACCAGATTCAAATCAAGTTCCTGTTCTCCATGTAGTTTTCTAAGACCAATCTTGTCTCTAACTCTAAAATAAAGCCTAAAGGAGGCAAACAATGTTTCCAAAAGATTGTTATGCCAGCCTAGGAAACACAGTTTATACCTTTTAGAAAAAAATGTATTAAGCAGATGATGCTTTACTGTCAATTCTAAAACATGTTAGTCTGGGGAAATTCTGCAAATCATATTAAAAGCACTAACAAATGACCATTCCTGGGAGCATCTGCTGGGCAAACAAGAGGGGCATCTCTGTGCCCACCAGGGCTAACCTGGAGAATGAGCAGGTGCACACATGGACTTTGTGGTCAGCAGACGGGCTTTTTCTACTTCCCACCAACATAACCACATTTTGCAGTGTCCCTCAAATGATTTCCTACCATCCATCAATAAGCTGCACATTTCACCAACCATTCCTGTGCTGGGGACTCTCCTGTTTGTAACTGAATGTTCATTTAGTGAATCTTCTTCATTAGAGAGTCCTAATGCATAAGGTTACTTAATGTTTTTAAAATACTCAACAATTGGGCTTGGCAGCAAAAAATCCACACGATCAAATGTTATCACACTGCCAGGTTCAACAGACCCAATGAGATGTGTGAACAGCACTTAATAAGAGAGAATATTTATAGCATGCTGTACTGAGCAATCATTCAGGTTGGAAGCAGAAATGAAAACATGGGTACAGTATAACTATCTGCAAATTCTATTGTGGACATTGGCCAATAATTTACTTAAGTTTGATAAATTGCCATAAATAGAATACATTTGTGAAATCAAGCTACTTGGAAATAGGCTGGCATAGTTCATATCATTTGTTTTCATCCTCAGTGACTAAGCTTTTCATCTTATTTTCCCTCCCCATAAATACTCTGTAATAAGACATAGTCATAAGCATTTCTGTAATTGAGATTTTTTTTAAAGTCCTGTTTGCATCTGTATAACAGACAAAAACTTGGAAAATAGCCCAGATGTCATTCAAATGGTTAAACTATGGTGCACCCATACATACCATAGAATACTTCCAGCAATAAAAAGGAAGTAATTATTCATACATGCAACAACTTGGATCAATTTTGAGGCAATTATGTTGAGGGGAAAAAAGATACTATCCTAAAAGGTTGCATGCTATGTGATCCTATTTATGTAGCATTCCTGAAATAATAAATTGTAGAAACACAACAGATTTGTAGTTGTGGGGAGTCAGGGATGGAAGTGAGGAGCTACATCTGTAAGCAGATAACTCAGAGGACCCCCGTGCTGATGGAATGGTTCTGCACTTACTAAATCAATGTCAATATTCTGGTTCTGGTATCACACCCCAGCTTTACCAGATGGTATTACTGGGGGAAATAGGCTAAGTGGTTACACCAGAACTCTTTATATTATTTCTTACAACTGCATGTGAATCTACAATTATCTCCAAATTAAAAGTTTAATTTCTTTAAGAAGTCCTGGTTAATTGTGTTCTATGCTAGAACTCTACTGAAAATTTAAGTAAAAACTATTTTTTCCTTACCTTACATTTTCAAACCAGTAATGTGTTCTACAAGAAAACACTGTTATTTCCCAAACTAATGAAAGCCAGGTTAAGAATTATCTCATTTTCAAATCACAGTCTGGGGGAGGAAATTAAACAATTAAACATTAAAATGTACTTAGGTTATACTTAGGTGATGTAAATCTCATAATTTAAAAATTAAAGATAAAGACTTAGTATAGTAAACAAAATGCTCCTTTACATACTAATTTCAAAGTAAAGGCAACAATTTGTACTTTTTTTTTTTTTTTTTTAAGTAATACTGCTGTTTCTGCCCACCACTCAAAGGGTAGTTGCTAGGTCAGTAACTTTATAACTAAAGTAAATTTTTTCCTCCTCTTATTACTTGCTCAATTTCGTCTTAGATCAGAATCTCAAGATTCCCACCTGGGCAGCCCCTAGGGTTTATGGAAATCTCTTTAAACAGAAAAATGCAATGGTACGGGACATTTGGTTGAGAAAATTTTAACTCTGCTCTTTTGACTTAAGGCCTTTTAGGTAAAAATCTAAACCATAACAATTAAGCATTCAGCTTTTTCTCTGCCAAGTAGTATGAGATACATACACGTACCCCCCCAGCCTCAGGCCTCCCCACTTCCCGGACATGGGATGAGCTGAAGCTGCCTAGTGAGATTACCAGGTGTGGAGCAGGGATGGGGCTCAACTGGATAATTGTGAAAACACAACTAAGTAATTGGGTACATTATTTAGCCACTTAAAAGATGAGCAAGCAGAGGAAAGCTATGTTTTCCCTATTGACAGAGCTGCAGGAGCCCAACCAGGATAAAATGTCCTCTAGGTTGTAAGAGTCTCCTGAAACTGGCTACATACAGTCAGCCACTTCCAATGCTCGGATTTGAAGACAGCAACATACCAAACCAGAGAACTCAAGTGTTTCTATTTGGGGGTGGTGGTGGTGGTAAGAATTGCCTAAATAACACCCACCCAAAAAGCCTGAAGAAATTTAAAGGTATCAAGCTGACCAAATAGTATACACGGAGACAGAAATGGCCCGGGACTAGCCAGCAGGCATCAGTGGGTGTCCACTGTGGAGAAAGAGTGCCACTACCTTGCCAGAGGCACTGTGTGAGCAGAGGGGACCCTCCAGAAGAACCAGACAGAGGTGACTGGAGACAGCAAGTCTGGTTCTACGATTCACTGTAGACCCTGAGCCCATGGCTGGAGACCGGGCAGGTCCTGTGGAGCTGCAGTCCACGCCAGCCACCGGGGCTTTCTCCCTCACCTCACAGAGCTGCCCAGGGGGCAGCATCCACTCAAGGCACAGTGGTCCCTGAGAGCAGGTAAGCCAAGCTACGGAGTTCTGCTAACCGCAAAAAAATAGCAGGCGAGAGAACTGAGGACTTGCATCTCTGAAGCAAAAGCTAAGAGGAAGAGCCTCATGGCACACTTCTCAGAAAAGGAGCCAAGAAGGAGCTGGCTGTCTTAGCTCACTGTACCTGGGCGATGGTGCCCTGTTGTACTGCAAGGGGGCCCGGGAGCTGCCGCCTGGGGGTGCGGGCCAGCCTAATGCGCAGGCGCATGCCGGCTCTTGCGGTCCTAAAAACCCAAACCTGATGCATCGGACTCGTTGGTGATTGAGCAATTTTACACACTACTGAGGAAGCGTAAGGTGCACAGTCTCCTAGCCGGGGTGACCACCAGCAGGAAAGCTCTACTTAGCACCTAGATAGGTGGTAAGATCTCCTCTGAAGCCAAGTGAGTTCCCAAGGTGCTGTACTGACTCAGCCTCGGGGTGCCAACAAGGACTTCCCCCTTAGGACATCTGGCAGGAAAGTTGGGAGCGCCTTCTAGTTCTATTCTGAGCACTTGGCGTCTGGAGGGAGTTGGCACATCTTACATTTGTTAACTACTAAAAGAGAACTTTTGGAGAAAGATTATCATTAAAAATCTTTGGAAAATGTCAACTGGTGTCTTTCCATTACACGAGACAGCCTTGCCTCACCATTGTCCCTACTGCTGCCACCTTCTCTCGCGTGGTTTCATCTGGCTTTTGGCCTTTACACTGCTGGTTGTTGCAGAAGGGCATGGGGAGGGTTAAAGGTGGGGCTTAGAAAGCGTCAGGCTCAAGTCAGCCCTTAATTCTCAGCATCTGTGTTGTCCCTTAACTATTCCAGACACTTTTATGTAAATTGAGCAAGAAAAAGAGGTCTTTCTAAGGAGAGATAAACAGTTTATAATTCAAAATTTCTATAAAAGAAAATTGCCTTTGTATTTCTGTAGCAGTAATAATGGCCAGTTACTGCAAATGCTTTTCTATTTTTTATTCTAAAGAATCCAGATTTTTTTCATCACCAATGAATTGAAAAACCTAGGGTAAACTGTTTCTAGATTAAGATGCATTTCGAATGCCTAGAATACATTTACTGTTCAGAGGCATCCCCTGGTGATTTGTCTTATATAGTTAAGAACCCTATTGCAAAGCCCTTAATTTAAATACAGATTTTCATGTAATAAGTTTTTCCCTAAAAGTACAGACTCCATCCATTGCCGCGTTTTTCTGTGTATTGTTTTCATCATTAAGAAAAACACTTTGATTAAACCTATCTGCCTGTAGTGGTTTGCTGTGTACTGTACAAGGCAGGTTAAATTGATGAGATCCCTGGGAGTTTATGAGATAAAAAATGCAGCAGCAGATGCAGTGACATTTTTATAACTAATAATGAAAGCTCACATGGAATAAACAACATAATAAAGCAAAGGAGACCATATCAGCAAACAGATTAAATGGCTGTTATTATCATAACACAGCAAATAGGAGAAAAAGACACAGAGCATCAGCCACCCAGCTTCTGTTTCAGATCTTAATTAGTTATTTAGCCAGCAGTTGAAACAGAAATCTTCAGTGAATGTTGTAAACTGTGACTCTGAATATTCTCTCACTTTTTGATATTTTAAGGTTATTCAGGTCATTACCCAAAGTAATCATGCTCTGGCCAATTTGGGATGAACTTAGTCCTTGAGCAAAACAGGGACAGGAAACTTCTGTTATGGAATCAAACAGAGGGCTTTTCCATTTATATGTTTTTCACTTGAAGCTTCTGAATATTTTTGGGAGTTTGGAGGAATCTCCATTTGTCAGTAAAGATACACTACCCTTTTTACATAATGTACTTGTATAAGGTTTGAGGCCAGTCAAATTTTTAATTACATCATTTAAAATTCAAAGTTGAGTGTTATTTTTTAGAAAACTTCTTAATTTTCAGCATTAATTTTTACCAAAAAAAAAGAAAAAGAAATAGTGGCTCCCAATTTATCTGCTTTCTAGGTTTGAATTTTGCCACAACAGGTTTCCCAAATACCGATCATACTTTCTTTATGATCACCTGTAATGCAGGGTAATGGTCTATGTTGGGCTGCCATGTTAAGATATGGGGAAACTGAAAAAGCAAAATCTATCTGAAAAGCTAAGCAGCTAAGCACACTTGCAGAAATAAGAAATATGCAGTAGCTTCCCTATCCATACTCAATCACAGCTTACAGGACTGTTTCTTGATTTCTACCAATTTCATCAAACCTTGCCTTTGCTGCCTTAGGATAAGTCTTTCTTAATTCCTACATCCTATGATATTGAATACTGGAGGGTTAAGCCAAGAAAAATGGATATATTGTAATAAAAAAACTATACCTATGATCATAAATTTTAAGATCTTGACGGAAATCTCTTTTATCATCTCAAAGATGAGAGATTTAGAAGTAGCTTTTCCTTAGTCACATAGTTAATTAGTGATATAAGTAGAAAATGTTGGGCTTTTCATTTCACTCCAGTTTTTTTCACATTTAAACTTTTACCTTAAACAAAAGACAGATTCTTAGGAAGTGTTCAGAGTGAACAAAAAACACAGACTGGGCCTCTGAGGGCTGGCCTCATTGAGATTCAGAACAGAGACAGTGAAACTACAGCTTATAACAAACATGTTCAAGGGCCTGCACTTACTTAAGAGCCTATACCCTAAAACCAAGATTCTTAGAGAATTGATGATGAAGCAAATCAGTTTTACTGAGGAGAGGAACATTTCAGAAAATTCAAGAAAGCTAAAAAGAAAACTTATAATGGTAAACAATGACTTAGGAACCTTTAGACAACCTGAGTTTGAATTTGACTCCAAAACATACTAGCTGTGTGGCCTTGGGCAAGTGAATTTAATCTGACCTCACTTTCCAGTCCCATAGACCCCTCATCAGCAGATCTCGGTGGTATGTGCTGAGGGCCCTTATTACTATGGCTACAGATGACCAGATGAGATATGTGAACCTGAGTCAAGGCGACACTGACCTAGGAGACCAAATGGTTCAAACTCTGCAGTAAGGTTTACTCCAGTTTGGTTAGTGGCTACCAGCTCATATCAGGATATGAGTATGGTGCTTACAGAACCGAGAGTGGGAGCAGTAGAAGCCAAGAGACCCATCATAATGGAAAGCACTGGTCCTAGCCTTGAGGAAGCGATGATTACATGACATTTTTGATCAATTATCTTCTGCACAATGACATCTATTCTAGATAAGGGGTTCTCAACCTTGGCCCTATTGACATTTGGGGCTGGGTATTTTTTTTATTGTGGGAGCTACTTCTGGTTCTGTAGGATGATGCCAGTAGCACCCTGCTCCTAGTTTTAACGCCACAAATATCTCCATACATTGCAAAATCTTCCTTGAGAGGGTGCTGGCAAAATAGTTCCCCATTACGATTCACCTTCCCAGACTAAGGCGCTGCTCTGGATGCTGGGAACACAAAGACGATGAGATTCGTCTGTGCTGCTGCACGTCTTAGTAGGTCTCTCTTATTGCTGGCGCTCTTCCTTTGTATGAATACAACACAGTTTGTTTATCTAGTCTCCCACTGATAGACATTTGGATGGTGTCCTGTATTGAGCTACTATGAATAAATGGCTAGTAATGTGATTGTATGTGTCTTTTTTTAAAGCATATATTTTCATTTATTTTGAGTTACATCATCTTTAAAATGGCAATTTGTCCTCTGATTTTGAGCTTTCTAGGCAGGTCCCATGGGGTTTGCTACCAGAGTGAAGAAACATAGACCAGTAAATGCGAGACTCTTCCCGTCGTGTTTCCACCCGAACTGCTCTTCTGTCTGTTTTACAACTGGGAGCTTCGTGTAAGCCGGCATTTGAAAGGTCTCCACTGCCTGAAGACAATATTGAGGAAATGGCCTCATATCTCATTTACATTTAGCTCCAACAATCCATGATTCCGTAACAGTTTCAAGGAATATATTCAATAGTTTAGGTCTAACTTACATTCTCTAAATTTTCCATGACAATCACCTATACACACGCCTCTCATGGATTCTGAATTGCACGGAAACTACAGTACAAATCAGCAAGGCCTTCTCAACTGTTCTTAAGTCAGTCTGGGTACTTTCAAGGACCACCTCCAATACTTCTACTTCCCCCACTGAGCTCACAAAACACAGCAAGCAATGCCCTGCTCAGTACCTTTCCCTAAGCACTTTCTGCTACCACGATATCCTTGATGATTTTTATCTGCCAAGGTCCCTGGCTTTTCTTTTAATCCAGATTGAAATATGCACCCTTCTAGAAATGTTACTAAACCCAGTAAAATATTTTGTGTGTATTCTAATGGACATATATGATATCCATGTTTCACATCAGAGTTCCTTATACATCTACATATAACTCTGGTCTCTCTCCCTCCCTCCCTTTTTCTCTGTTCTTATTTCATGTCTAACACTAAGAATAGTCTTTGCTCATAGAAGGCTAAAATCAATACTGGCTGAATTTAATTTGTGAGTATATATCACTGTTATTTTCTTAAATTGTCAAACCAAGTGAAACTTCAAGCTGTTCACAAAAAAGAGCAAAACTTACAGGATATCCATGGGAAATTCATTCACAAGCTTACCTTCATCAATGATCTTTCAAATACATGTTCATTTTTGCAAATCTTCCTCCAACAAAACTACTGCTAGCACAAAAGGCCCATGGAAAACTATTTCTGCCTTTCTTTTCTGACCACTGGGGTATGATTTCCTGTAAAAGCCCAATAACAGCTAATAAAAATGCTTCCTGAATCCTTGCATTGCCAATTTTCGCCAATGGTCTAGGTCAACACCTGTCTTGAATGGTGCTGAAAGGCTCTATTTATCTATCCAGTCATTCTCTGGCTTGAATGTTTCCTTACTTAGCTTCAGATGCTGTTCCTTTTTTTCCTTATACAGATATTTAGAAAAATGGAAAGAAAAGCATCTATACTTCTTAAACTATCCCCTTAAGTCAATCTTACTTCTCCCTAGAATTAGTTGACACCAATCATATATCCTCCAATTTTTATGTATCTTGGAAACCTAACCACATAATAGAAAAATAGATATCTATCAAGAAAACATGTGTCCATGCACAAGAATGGACTAGTGTCTTTTGGAAGATTCCAGGAAAATTATGACAAATCATAAAATGTGGGGAAAGAGTAACTTTTTTTTTATAATAAATGAGGTATCTTTTTCTTTTTCTTTTTTGGTTTTATATACTGTTTGAAATATTTTCATCAAACTGGTTAACATAGCCTTCATGGCTTTTTTCTTAGTTATTGTGTTAAGACATTTATATAATTTACATTTAGTAAATTTCACATGTACCCTTGTAAGATGCACCGTAGGTGTGGTCCCACCAATTACTCTCCCTCCATCCATCCTTCCCCCTCCCTTCACTTTCCTCTCCCCTTTCCTTTCTTCTTGGGCTATAATTGGGTTTCATAGTAGGGCTGAGTACACTGGATACTTTTTCTTCCATTCTTGAGATACTTTGCTAAGAAGAATATGTTCCAGCGCCATCCATGTAAACATTAAAGAGATAAAGTCTCCATCTTTTTTAAGGCTGCATAATATTCCATCTGTGTTTTATATTTCTCTTTGTGGCATCTTTCCCTCCTTTGTTAAATATATTCAAAGGTATATATTTTTCACAGCTATTATAAATGGGATTGAGTTCTTGATTTGATTCTCATTTTAGCTATTATTTAGTATACAGAAATGCTACTGATTTCTTTACATTGATTTTGTAACCTAACTTTACTGAATTTATCAATTCTAGGAGTCTTTTGTAGAAGTCTTCAGGGTTTTCTAGGCATAAATTCATATTGTTGGTAAAGAGGGATAGTTTGAGCTTCTTCAATTTGGATGCCCTGCATTACTTTCTCTTGCTTTACTAATTTGTCTAAGATTTCAAGTACTACGTTGAATAGAGGCAGTCATTCTTATCTTATTCCAGTTCTTATGGGGCGGGCTTTCAACTTTTCCCCCGTTCAGTATGACGATGGCTGTGGGTCTGTTGTATGTGGTGTGTTCCTGTCATGTCAAGGGTTTTTAAGCATACAGGGACGCTTCTTTTTCTGTATCGATTGAGATCATGGAATGGTTTTTGTTATAATTCTGTTACGGTGGAGAATCGCACGTATGGGATTTGCACACGCAGACCTATTCTTGCATCCCAGGGTTGAAATCCGCTTGATCATGGTATTATTATTATTATTATTTTTATTATTTTTAATATGCTGGTAGATTTTGTCTGCCAATATTTTGTTGAGAAATTTTGTGTCTACGTCCATGAGGGATTTTGGTTGGTAGTTTTAATTTTTGCCCTTTCTAGGCTTCAGAATCAGAATAATAAAGGCTTCACAGAGTGGGTTAGGGAGGATTCCCTCCTCAACATTATAGAACAGATTCAGTAGTATTGGTATCAGCCTTTATTTGTTGGTCTGGTAAAATTTGGCTGTGAATCTATCTTGTCTTGTGTTTTTGTTGTTGCTCTTGGGAGATTTTCTGTATGTGAATCAATCTTGCTGCTCATTGTTAACCTGTTCAGGGTTTCTATTTTTCCTGATCCGAGCCTTGGGGTCGTGCGTTGCAGGTGTTTATCCTTTTTCCAGGTGTTCTGGTCTGTTCAGTGGTTTTCACACAGGGCTTAGGTGATACTTTGTATGTCTGTGGCATTGGCTGTAACGTCTCCCTTTTCTGTTTTTATTAAGCATATTTGAAGCCTCCTCTTCTCTTTCTTGGTTAGCTAGTGGTCTATTCATTTTGTTCATCTTTTAAAAGAACGAACATTTTCTGTCAATGATCCTTTGTATTTTTTGCCTGTCAATTTTGTTTTAGTTCCACTCTGATCTTTGTTATTTCTTGTCTTCTGATGGCTTTGGCTGGGTTTGGTCTTGCTTTTCTAGTTCCCTGAGAAGGGACATTAAGTTTTCTGCCTGGGTTAAAATATAAAGGCCTTGCCTTAAAGCTCTGAAATTCTTTCTTCTTTGGATTAGTCTGTCCTTAGACTTTCCCCTGTATTTTGAAATTCTCTAAATGATTCTTTCATTACCAAAACATTTTTTTTTGCAAATTATCTATCCCTTCAGTGAATTTCTCATTCAAGTCCTGATTGTATTGTTTTGTTTCTTTTGTGGTTTTCAACTTCATCATAGAGCCCATTGTGCTTACTTTCAATCCATATTGCAAACGCCACATCTGGCATTTCAGGAATTTCCATGCACTTGGAATCCGTTGCTGGAGAGCTAGTGCAATCTTCTGGGGGTCTTGAAATCAGCTGCTTTCCCATCTTGCCAAGTTCTTATGCTGGTTCCTTCTTCGGTGGACGTTCTTCCCTAAGAGCACATCCCACAGCTGTGCCTCCCACCTGCTCCCCTCTGCTGGGAAATCTGCAGCTCCGAGTAGAGAGGGAGCGTGCACTGCCTTTCAGCTTGAGCAGGCCGGTACCCTCCATTGATGGAAATTTGGATCAGTGGGACGTCAGGCCCTGGGAGACTGTTTAGGGTCCAGCAGTGGTGGGCCAGGGAGAGAAATCCCCAGAGCCTCAGCCCCTTGACTTTGTGCTTGAGGCCTGGGTGAACCAAAGAGAAACTCAGCCAGCAAACATGCCCGCTTGCCTCCCTGAGTTCAGTCCTAGCTGAGATAAGGAGGCTGATTCCTTGCCCTGGAGCAATGCTGAGGCAAGGAGGGAAGGACAGACGCCCTGTGAGGCTGGTCGGCAGAGCAGGCCCTTCAGAGGGGAGCAGCAGGGTGGCAGCTGGGGGGCGCACACTGCTCACACCCCCCTCGGGAGAGACAGTGATCTCGTCCTGCAGGGGCACAAGAACATCTGGATCCCAGATCCTACCCTGATCCAACTGCCGCAGAGGCTTCCGGGCAGCTCAGCCCACTGTGTGCAGGGTGCCAGGCTGGCTTTGGGCTCTGACTGAGAAGCCAAAGCAGGAGAGGTGTGGTTGTGCCAGGGACATACCTCGAGGTGGGGGTAGGTTCCTCCCAGGAAAGAGCTGGCTCAGAGAGAGGACGCCCAGCCTTGCCCTCCATGGGCAGACCTAGGGGCTTTAGTCTTTAGGGAAAATAAAAGCACTTGGCCTGGCTTGTTAAAGGGAAGGGAGTGTGTCCAAGCTCTGTGGATCCTGAGTGTGACAGGTGATGGGCTGACAGAGAAGGGGCAGCCACCCCCAAGTGCCCTGGCTTAGTCTTCCCCAGTGGTTACCTCACTGGTAGGAAGTAGAAACAGCCGCTGCACCTGGCAGCTGTAGGCAGAGGGGGGGAGGAAGACACAAAAGCCTCAGCGGTGGGGCTCTGGTGCCTGGGCCCCCTTTGTCCTAAGTGGCCCTGGGGCATACCTCACGCTCCTCTCAGCTGGACACAGCCCAGCCTAACGCCCAAGCTCTAGATGACCCACGGTTTCTCTAGGACCCACCCATCCCCAAGGCTGCAGTCCAAGTGGTGTCTGAGAGCGTTGGTTGTGGAGCCAGCAACACACTCAGGGGATGAGATTCCCAGGTTGGGGCAGCTGCAAAAGCACTGCCTGTCCGTGGAGGAAGGGACGTGAACCACACCTTCCATGCAGAACCCAGGCAGGGTGGGCAGAGAACTCCTGGGCTCAAGTGGACCTCTTGCCTCAACCCCCAAAGCGCTGAGATTACAGGACGGAGCCACTGTGCCCAATCAGTTCCCAAAAGGGAATGATTAAAATATGTAACCAGTTGAATCCTTCACTGGGAAAAAAATTTAATAATAATTTTAATTTATATAAACTTAGGGACAAACAAAAAAAAGCCCATCACCCTCTAAATTATGAAAATTGCATGTTATATTTTTAGTTTTCAGAGAAAGAGATGTGGTGAAGTCAATGAGTTATCAGCTCTGCACCAAGATCCAATTGCCCTTTATTCCTGTCCCCTAAATATATTTATGACTTCTGTCACCTTTTGCGATATTACTCTCCACGGAATTAATCATTTTTGCAACTCTGCTTTGCATCTTAAAAGAATTGGCTTATTGGGATGGAGGAATATTCATCAAATATCAGTAATTTTATTACTTTTCAGGCTACAGTTACATACCATTAAACATGAAATACATGCAGTGTAATGTGTTTTATAACAAAAAATTCTATCAACAAACTATAAATTATTTTATGTAGAGAAGTGTTGGGAACAGGTTGAAATAACACATTTCTTCTTAAGAGAGAACAGGAAGGAGAAGTGAGGATTATGATTTCTACCATGCTCAGCCCTAAAATGCTTGTGAATTAGACCCCAGGTTCCTGGGAATAAGGGGAGAGATGCCGTGTTAGAAAGGGAGGAATCTGCAGGTGGAGGCCACCCGAGTCTGTCTGAATGAGTAGTACACACCAGAATGCTTCTCTTTTTACTAGAAGGGCTTTACGTTTGTCACGATCTACTATGGAAAATGGAAAGTATTTCTAGAAATTATAGCAGAAGGAACTGAATTCAAGGAATGGATTGTATGGGTGAAAGAGGTTACAAAAAGAGAACAGAAAATAGAGGTGAAAATGAGGTTAACAAGAAGCCAAGATGATTCTTTTTGGTGAGATTTGAGTTATAATTGACGAGAAAAGTGTACATATTTAAGGTATATACAATGTGGTGATTTGATGCTCATATACACTGTGAGATGATTACAAAAATCAAACCAATTAACCCAACTGTCACCTCAAATAATTGTCTTTTTATTCTGTGTGGCGAGAACAGTAGTAGATCTTCATAAACTAAGAGCTCGTACCAGATTGTACTCTATATCCCCAAAGTCCTAGATTGTACTCTATATCCCCAAAGTCCCAGCTTCTACTCTATATCCCCAAAGTCCCAGGCCACGATCATTCTGCTCTTCACTTCTGTATATGCAGCTTCCCTGTGCTCCACATGTGACTGAGAGTTACAGTATCTGCCTTTCTGGGTCTGGTTTCTTTTATTGAGCATATTCATCCATTAGGAAAATTGTTGTTCGCAATGGCAGAATTTCCTTCTTTTCTAAGGCTGAACATTGTTCCTCCGTGTGCATGAACCACGTCGTCTTTATCCATTCATCTGTCAAGGGACGTGTAGGCTGTTTCCATTGTGAATAATGCCGTGACAAGCATGGAGTTGCACATATCTCTTCATAACAATGATTTGATTTTCTTTGCATGTTACCCAGCAGTTGGATTGCTGGACCACTCTTAGGTTGAAGGAAAGAAAGGGAGAAGAATTTGGTGTTCCCAGAGCCCAGGATTTGGATCACAGAATGGTAAATGAAAATAGGGTGGCCCTAACCAGGGGGCACAGGGCCCAGAGAGGGATACAAGTGTTTCCCAGACAGAGAGGAAAGAGAAATCTGTCTTGGTTTAACACTTGCTTTATTAGTTCTACAAGCCAAGATTCTAGTAGTTCCCATTGGCCAAATCAGCCAGAAGCAGGTGGTGCTAGAGCCTGGGATACGTGGTGTTGGGTTTCAGCATCTCGGAGACACCAAGCAGATCCGGGGAAGGGAGAGTTGCTTGAGGGCTAACAAACTCAGGATGGTGGTGTGGATGTCAGCTCTTGTCAGCTTTGAGAGTGAATATAAAGGAGCACAAAAAAACGGGCACAAGTTGCTCGATGGCAGGTGCTTCCCACAGTCCTCGCACTGGGTGCAGGGCTCCAGCAAATCCCCTGGTGGGTATTGCTCATTTAGCCATTATTATAAACACCCTTGATGAATTTATAATGCCAAACAGAAGGAGGCATTTGCTGCACTAGGCTCTGCACTGTTTTTTATTTATATGAACTTACTTATACTTTAAATAAACATAAGAAGAAAGCATTATTATTAACATAGATCTTACAGATAAGAGTCCATTTTGGCCAGCTAAACAAACAACATACGCAGGATTTATTTTTTCTTATTTGTCTTACTGATTCTTTTTTTTAGTTTCCTCAACTTATACGTATATTCTTCAAGAGAAAAATTATTACTTTTCATAACTCCCTGAATGACTGGGCCTGGGCATTCAGGGGGTTATGAAAAGTGATAATTTTTTTCTTGAAGAATATACATATACGAGTCCAGTTGATTTCCTCTCCATTTCCAATCATCTGTAATAAATTTAGACTATGAAAAATGTAGGGTATCCTGAAATTCTTTTGACTTACTGGTTTTTAATATGTATTTTTTAGCCATCAAATAAAATCGGTTAGAAATCTGATATAGAAAATGGAAAGGAGCGGGTTCTGCCTGCTTCATCCCCTGAATGCTTCCTCCAAGTCCCAGGGCATCACAGAGTGTAGGGTAAACATCATGAATCCAACTAAATAGTTGTGCAATTCAAGGGTAAACTATGGCCTGCAATCTGAGGCCTGCAGATTGTAAGGGACAAATATACAAAATCACAGAGGCTCATGTTGGTAGAAAAGGAACCACCGTCTGAGTATCCAGAATATGTTTCACTACTGTTTTTGTTTTCTATGTTTTTCCATTGTGTATTATAATACAAATAACTACTTAACATTTAATAGCACTTAATGAACTTCTGATTAAGAAATAAGTGTAATATATTAAAAGGTAAAAATTAAGTGGAAATTAGAATGAAATTAAAATCAGATAATCACATGAATTGTTTTGGGTGACTTTTCTTATGTATCTAGTTATCCAGTTAATTCTCAGATTTAAAGGTGGGGCCTTATAAACTGATAAGAAAGCAGTTGTAGTCAACTAAATAATGCCTTCCCAAAGAAGTCCATGTCCTAATCCTGGAGAACTGCCTGTATTCCAGATATTCCTTGGTTTGTTTGTTAGAGAAAGATGGCTGACATCTTGCTAATTACACACGTGAAAATATCAGCCCTGTGTGCTGGCGTTTCCTCCCGAAACAAAATGAGAAATGTTGCTTAAGACGAGATGATGAGTCCAGCATTTCCCACATTTTGTACTGTGAGGTTTTCTATAGTCTAGATATTTGAAAGACACCTTGGCTGGATATAACATCCTCAATTGACACTTTGTTTTAGTGAGATTTATGAACATGCTGGTGCTTGAATGTTTATTGCAGCAAAATTCATAATCGCAAAGATGTAGAATCAACCCAAGTGCCCATCAACTCATGCGTGGATTAAGGGAACGTGATGTGTGCACATCACACACACATGAATACCCCCACGGAGCATGGTTCACCCCTCAAAGGAATGAAATACTGTCTTTTTGCAGCAACTTGAATGAAACTGGTGACCATTGTCTGAAATGAAGTATCTCTGGAATGGAAAAACAAGCACCACATAGGTTCACTAATAATTGGAGCTAATTGATCGGCTCAACAAAATGCAAAGGGCATAAGAATTTAAGAAGAGGAGAGAAAAGTAGGAGGGAAGACGTAAAATCTACCTTTTGGGTACAAGGAACATTATTCAAGTGTTCGGCATACCAAACCCCCCAACATGACCATTATGAATGATATCCATGCGAACAAAAACAGTTGTACCTCTTTAATATTTTACTTATTTATTTTTTAGACAGAGTCTCACTCTTTCGCCCGGACTGGAGTGCTGTGGTATCATCATAGCTCGCAGCAACCTCAGACTCCTGGTTTCAAGTCCTCCTGCCTCAGTCTCTGCAGTAGCTGGGACTACAGGCACCCACTATGACACCCAGCTAATTCTTCTGGTTTTATTAGATATGGAGTCTCACTCTTGCTCAGGCTGGTCTTGAACTCCTGAGCTCAAGGGATCCACCCATCTCAGCCTCCCAGAGTGCTGGGTTTACAGGTGTGAGCCACCACATGCGGTAATATTTTAAAATTTAAAAAATATAGGTATTCCTCTCTTACATCCTTTTTGGATGTTGGATTTTTAAAGTTTGTTTCAAGTCAGTTCTTGTATTGATATTAAATAACTTTACTAGAATCTGTTTCCAAGATTGTTATTATGAGTCGATTTTCTCAAGTAGCTTCCAGTCCCTGTAAATGTATAGATTCTAACAAGGGCCAACCTATTAAATGTATTGAATTATAATTTTAAATCTTGACCCTCTTCTATTTTTTGCTCGTTTTTATTCCTCGTGGACTCTGATAATATTCATGTCACCCTTTTTTTGCCCGGCAGGTGTCTGCTTCATTCTCTGAGAACAATTTTCCTTTCTTCTTGTACTATTTTCATTCTTTTGTTTTCCTTTCTTTCTCCAATGTTCCTTGTCACTGAGTCTGTTCCCCCTTGGACACCTAGAAATTTATTCTTCTTTTCTTATTTTTTTGCTTCCATGTCTTTCTTGACTTCAGTTAATATTCTTTACATTTTATAGTTTTGTAATTCCTATGGCTTCTCGGCCTTTTGGCTAAAATCAAGTGTGGAATTCCTGAGTGAAGGTGGCTTTTTATATCCACAAAAACTTGTTTGAGTATGGACAATGCTTGGAATGTTGAATTACAATGTTCTTCCTGGAGATTGTCTTCGGAGGTGAGTTTCTGCATTCGATCTACTTGAACTTGTATTTCCTCAGTTTGTGCAGTAGGTTTGTGTGACCTTGGCATTGCTTCTGTTTATTTTTGCAAATAGGGTGATTTTTAAACATTCCTAATGTAATGGCATCTTCTGACATTCGTCAGAGCCCATGTGTTCTAAAAGGTTTTCCTTTAATTGTTTGTTCTGGTTCTGGAGTGAGAAAAACAATCCTGCAGTTGACTTCTGTCCTAAATATCTTTCGTCCTCACCAACCAATTATTAATAGTTACCCCGTTTGCCTTTTGTCCTTGCTGCTATTTTTGCCTCTGCCGAAGTGATTCCAAAAAACGCACCTGCAAACCACACGTTGTGTGGCGAGGTGCCAACGCCTTCCTTCATGCCGTGATCTGCCTAAATCATTTTTCGTATTTTCAAATGAAAAGTGGGCCAAGCTTCTCTTTTTCTCCGGCTTCTGTTACACTTCTTCTTACCACATCCTGCCATTTGCCTTGTGCTGATTTCATTTAATCTGCCTTCCTTTAGATTTTGTATGGAAAAGTCTCAAAACCACTCCGAAAGACATACGGCCCCCAGAGTACAGGAGAAGGTGGACAGGCAGTTCACGAGTCCCTTTGCAGCAGGGCTGCTGGTAAAAACCGAAAACACTTATGAAAAAATACATTTTATGTGGAATTTCTGCACAAACACACAATTCAAGTTTGGACCAGACCACAACCAGAATCAAAAATATTTTCTAATATCACTAGATGTTTGTGACTGAAAGGCAAACATTTTTCCTTTAATTATATGCTGCATGGGGACAAAAGCAATTCATCAATAGTGGATATAATACCGCTAGAAAGAATTGATCAGACATTTATGCACTAATGTAAAAGTACATACCTGTATTAAATGTGTAAACGAGATAAATTCTTCTCACAAATATGCAAGCTCCATAAAGTCAAGTGTCAGAAAGTAGGGTCTTTGCATTTTTTTTTTACTGTCTCAGATTGAATGTTTCTTAAGAAACACAGATGACATAATCAACGTGTGTTTTGTACATACTGTCCTTAAAAATTCTAATTTCAAACAGAAAACTGTTGTGAGCACATGTTGACAGGAACACACACAGACCACAGCCAGAGTCATCTACTTAGGAGTCTTCAGACTCGTCTCACGGGCTGTGCTGGGCCTGCGGCTCTCGGCTCTGGTACCGTCCTCCTGTGCTCTGACGAGGCTGACAGGTCACATTATCTGAGCTCACTTGGAAATTGCCTTCAAGTTAGAGTCTTCTGGTGAGGCCCACGGGCAGTTTCTGCACACAAAGGAGAAAAGGGTGAAATGTTTTCTCCTTGGTCTCCGGAAACAGCTCCTACAAGGGCAAAGTGTGGACTCTGAGGTTCCTGTTGAGGTAGCAAGCTCACAACAGCTGCCCTGACAGCAGCACAGTCTCAGGGGTTCTGGGGTTTCCTTCACAGCAACAGCAGGCGACTGGGGCTCACTCTGAGTTGCTGCCACGATGGAGAGAAGCAGCAGGGTGTCTGAGAGCCGGGCTGCAGGGGGCTTGCAAGGGCAACTGCAGAAGTCTCCCAGGGCGCCCTCCAGGCTGCCCCACGGCCTTGGCCTCTGAGGGAGCCCTGCGCCCTGTGCTTCTCTCACCACATGGAGTGGCAGAAACCTTCCAAGGTGACTGGTCCTTCCGCACACTCACAACTTTGAGCCATTCTAACAGCCACCCCGTTGCTTGTCTTTTTCTAAAAATATGCACTCTGTGAAAATACTTTGCATAAATTTTATTTTCCTGCATAGACACCAACAGATATATATACATACACTAACTACTATGTTAACTAAAATATAATGTGCATTTCATATATATGACATAATACATGTGATAAATATGTCTCATATATATGAGGATATTTGTCTGAGGGATTCCAAATAAATAGGCAGAGGCTTTACCCCCAATTATTCTTCTAGGAAGACTGTCTTTACTAATATACTCTCATGTGAAAGTGCATCTGATCATTTCTTTAGAATAAATTCAAGGAAATGCATGATTGGACAAGAACATGATTCTTTTGTGTCTGTTTACATAGATTCTGCCCAGAATGCTGAAACATTTCCTTCTCTCCAATGTAAGGCACTGTTCTTACCAACATTGAATGATACAATGTTGCTTTTTAATCTTCAATATTTCAGAAGATTAAAAATCATGGCTGGTTGATGTTCGATTAGGAAAAATGTAATATTTTACAACTTGTGACTTAAAGATCTAAGATTTAAAATATTTCATAAAGCCAATTTTTTTTTTCCTGTTTAATAAAATACAAACTTCTGAGAGAGAAGTTCCATTTCCTAAATGCTCTCCTTGGTTGAATTAAGTTTCTTTTAAGCAATCAAGCTTATCAGGTTCCAGAATAGCTGGGGAATAGCAACCCATCACTCTTGTATAAAACACTTTCAGTGTTTACTATGAAAATTTCCCCATTTCCACATTTTAGGGACCACTTAGTGTGGCAATAATTTTTTTTTCATGGAATCCTTACCCCAGAACAAACACTGAGCGTTTCTTTTTTCAGGTAGTTGGGTCCAAATAACTTAGTAAGTTCTTGTATTTCAAGCAGTGGGCCACACATTGATCAGCACACAACTTACAGACCTTGGAATCATCCAGATTTTCATGCGACCTCTGAGTTGTTGTCAGACAAGTCACTTAAAATCCGGCTTTGAAAGTAGGTACCATTATCAAAAGTAAACTAATATTGAATCCGTAACTGCCTTGACCTAGTAGCTCATGCCATGCCCAACACACGCAGTTGTGATTCCTTGAGAATGTAAATCTCAGTAAACCACACAGGAGACTGCTGTAGGGCCACAACTCTTCCCCGGTGCCACGACTCATAGTGTGAGAACCCCGAGTTCAGACTTTTTTTTTCATTTTTGGTTTTTAGGATTTTCCTGCAGACTGAAGAAGCTGAAAGTTAGCTCCATGGGTGCTTTCTCCAGTGACTTGCTCAGCTGGGAGTGAGGTAATTGCTACTAAGATACAGGCTTGCTGAAGAACAGCAACTTCTACCTGCAATTTTTAAGAATCTTTCTTTAGATGTGTCTGTTAATAGGTTTATTCACATACACTTTAATAACCTTAAATATTTTTTTATCTTTTTTTCTTTATATACAGTGTCTCACTCTATTGCCCAAGCTACAATGCTCCCTTGAGTCAGCCTACCTCACAACCTCCAACTCCTAGGCCCAACTGATTTATCTGCCTCGGCCTCCCACGTAGCTGGGACTACAGGGCCCGACCACAAGACCCAGCTAAGTTTTCTATTTTTAGTAGAGATAAGGTCTTTTTCTTTCTCAGGCTGGTCTGGAACTCCTGAGCTCAAGTCATCCTCCTGCCTCAGCCTCCCGATGTGGTAGGATTACAAATGTGAGCCACTGCACCTGGTCTATAGCCTTAACTTTTAATCTCCCTTTAACTACCAGAGGTACCATGATTTGTGGTCCATATTTTATTGAAATGCCTTTCCTTTATCTCTGTATGTTAGCTTGCTTAAAAACCTAAAACTTTCAACTATATTCTCCTTATCTAATTATCAAATTGGTCATTATTTTGCAATAATGGAACAGACAGATTTGCGTGCTTTCTTGAGGGTATCAGCTGGAGAGGAAACACTTTGGCTACTAATTTTTATTTTGCTGGGCATCTTTAAAAGACACATTGGGATGTCTTTAATGTTTTTTTAAAACATTGGGGTACAATGATTTAGTCAGTATCGCATTCTCTAACTTTCAGACATTGAAAGAATCCATGATCACACCTTAAATAAAAAATCAGAACACCATGCTCATGTCTTATCTTTTTATTTTTCTTTCACACTTACAACAGGTTTGTGTTATCTCAGTGAACTAACAAGAGAGACTTTGGAGGCTTGATTGTTAAGTAACCTTTTTGACCTCACACTTGTCTTAGTATCTTGAGGCTGCTGTAAAACAGTACCCAAAATTGGGTGGCTTAAAATAACGGAAATTGTCCCATAGTTCTAGAGGCTAGACTTTTATGATGAAGTTGCCAACATCATCTAAATAGCATGCACTGTGCCCAGTAGGTAATTTCTTGCCACTCAGCCCCGCTTCTGTCCTGCTGCCCTCCTGGCTCACCGTCTGTCATCCTGCCCTGCACGTCCACGTGTGCACACTATTTAGCTCCCACTTGTGAGAACGGGCGATCTCTGTCTTTTTGCATCTGTCTTATTTCACTGAGTATAATGGTCTCCCATCCCCTCCATGTTACTGTAAAAGACATAATGATGATTTCATTTTATGGCTAGATAGTATTACGTTGTGTGTACCTACCACATTATCTTTATCTAGTCATCTAGGTGGGTTGATTCCTTATCTTCCCTCTTCTGAATAGTCCCCAATAAACATATGAGTGAAGGTATATTTTTGATAATTATTTGTTCTCCTTTGGGTAGATCCTCAGTAATGGAATTGCAAAATTGAATGGTAGTTTTATTTTTAGTTCTTGAGAAATCTCCATATTATTTCCAGGCAGGTTTTACTAATTTATTTCCCTAACAACATTTATAAGAGTTCCCTTTTTTCCAGGGAACATCAGCGTTTTTTTTTTTTTTTTAATCTTTTTATTAATAGCCACTTTGAACTGGTAAAAGGCCATATGTTATTGTGGTTTTAATTTGCATTTCTCTGATGATTGGTGTTGTTGAACATTTTGTCATATGCCAGTAGGGCATTTGTTTGTTTTTCTTCCTTTGAAACATGTCTGTACATGTCTTTACCCACTTTTTAAGGATATGATTTTTTGTTTGAGTGTTTGGATGTTGAATTCCTCCTCAGTTCTGGATATTCGTCCCCTGTCAGGTGCTCTGTGCACAGACAAGCTCCCCACTCTGCGGCTGTCTGCACCCTCTGTTCATCATCTATTCCTGTGTAAAAGGATTTTGGTATAAGTCCCATTTGTCTATTTTTGGTTTTATTGCCTGTGTTTTTGAAGCCTGTGTTTTGAATTATGGATTCTCTTAGCTTTTGGCTTTCTTTTGACATCAAAAAATCATAAGAATATAAAAAATGCAAAAAGGAAAAAGAATATTGAAGAAATAACATGAAGTAACTGTACTTTATCAATTATTTTTTGGATGCTTAGTAAAGCATTAAACTGAATTAAATCTGAAAACAAACTTTACAACATTCTAGTATTCCAAACTGTAAATCAATGCAATCCACTCCCGACCCTTTAAGGGTTCACAATACCTTGAATAACATTTTCCTTTATCAGCCACTCATTCTGCCCTATACTATTCATTCCCCTATATTTATTCATAGTTTAGGGTCATTTTCCAACAAAAGTGTATGAAATCCTTAGAAATATAGACAGACTTCAAGTGGTCTATCTCAAGGCTTATTATCTAGTGCGGGATGTTTTGGGAAGTTTAGGCTGCAAAAACAAAATGCCATAGACTGGGTAACTTATAGATAACAAAAGTTTGTCACTGCAGAGTCCAAGGTCAGGTGTCTGTAGACTCAGTGTCTGGGCAGGCTTGCTTCCCGATTCACACATAACTGTCTTTCTTATCTCACACTAAAACATTCTGGACCCATGTAGCATTCTTTAAAATCGTAAAAGTCCATCAACAATCTAGAGGTAATAAAATATGTAATTGATAAATAAATTATGTGATACAGAGAATAGAATAATATTTAACGTGAGAGATGAAGTACATATACTTATCAACAAGGAAAACATCAAACACATCTTAGTTGAAAAAAGATTTTCAGAACTATTTATCTACTATTGTTAGCAAACATTTTTTCTTTTTCTTTCTTTCTTTTTTTTTTTTGTAGAGACAGAGTCTCACTTTATCGCCCTCGGTAGAGTGCTGTGGTGTCACCGTTCACAGCAACCTCCAAATCCTGGGCTTAGGTGATTCTCTTGTCTCAGCCTCCCGAGTAACTGGGACCACAGGCACCCACCACCACACCCGGCTATTTTTTTGTTGCAGTTTGAACCCGCCACCCTCGGTATACGGAGTTGGCGCCCTACCCACTGAGCCAAGGCGCTGCCCAGCAAACATTGTTTTTCACATTGAAGATTTTCACATATATTTGCCTATTCTAATTACCTCACTTATTTAGGCAATGGGATTATTGGTTTTATAAATTTTCTCTCTTTGCACAAGACATACTATAACTCAAAGATAATAAAAATTGAAGAAGCTCACAAACTCAGCCTTGGTTATCTTACCTCCATGTTGGGCTGTTGGGCTGGCCTTAAAGCACAGTGCTGTGGGAGACAATCACAGCTGCATAACATAAATTCATATGCACAATTGAGTCCTGTAAGGGACGGATAAAATTAAAACAGTATTTCCTCAACTATGCCCTAAAATGAGAAAAATGTAGATCCTGGAGATGTTGGTAGGAAATGTACACACGCACACTCAAACACACACAGACACAGAGTTATCTTAGAAACAGGGTCTTGCTTGCTGCCCAGGCTGACCCTGAACTCGTGCTCAAGTGATCCTACCTCAACTTCCTGACTGCTGGAATTACAGGCATCTAGGAAAATATCTTATAATGTGGTTTGCACACAAATACTAGATCAAACTTTTTCTATCGTTTACAGCCTGGCTGAGAAGGAAGTAGCAGT
>CAUYRH010119529.1:0-20280 GCA_963574655.1 Perodicticus potto
AAAAAAAAAAAAAAAAAATACATTATTTTGGGGGCAAAACTCGATTGTAAGAGGGACTTTACCCAACAAATGCAACTAGTCTAACATGGTTTCTTGTACCCTCAATGAATCCCCAACAATAAAAAAAAAAAAAAAATACATTATGTATGAGTGCTAGTTATTATTTCTATTACCACTGCTAAATAGAGCAGGCTTCAATTTTCTGGAACATTCGCTCATAGGGAAACTTGCCCAGGGAAAGGAAGACTCACACACTAAATGCACACACAGTTCAAAGAGCCTCTCTCTCGGCCAGGCGTGGTGGCTCACACCTGTAATCCTAGCACTCTGGGAGGCCAAGGCGGGTGAATAGCTTGAGCTCATGAGTTCAAGACCAGCCTAAGCAAAAAGCAAGATCCCATCTCTACTAAAACTAGAAAAACTGAGGCAAGAGGATTGCTTAAGCCCAAGAGTTGGAGATTGCTGTGCTATGATGACATGGCACTCTACCCAGGGCAACAGCTTCAGACTGTCTCAAAAAAAAGGCTCAATGCCCATAGCTCTGTGGTTAGGACGCTGGCCACATACACCAGGGCTGAGGGGTTCAAACCTGGCCTGGGCCTGCTAAAAACAACAATGACAACTACAAAAAAAAAAAGATCAGCTGTTTTGGCAGGCACCTGTAGTCCTTGCTGCTTGGGAGACTGAGGCAAGAGAATCGCTTGAACCCAAGAGTTGGAGGTTGCTGTGAGCTGTGACACCACATCACTCCACTGAGGGCAACATAGTGAGACTCTGTCTCAAAAAAAAGGCTCGAATACTATGCAGTCTTAAAGAAAGATGGAGACTTTACCTCTTTTGCGTTTAAATGGATGGAGCTGGAACATATTCTTCTTAGCAAAGTATCTCAAGAATGGAAGAAAAAGTATCCAATGTACTCAGCCCTAATATAGAGCTAATTTATAGCTTTCATATGAAGGCTAAAATCTCAATTCTTAAGTGTATCCTTCTTTTCAAATGACACTCCTCCTCTGCCAGCCTGGGAAGCCCTTGATCCCAGAGCCTCTTTCTTCCTACTCCAGCAGAAATATCTTCTCTGTCTCTATTCTATGATAGTTCATGTAGGACTTAAAAGAGGGGATACAGGGAACTTACCAATATCACCACATCTTTAATGTCTGTTCTAAAATTTTCATTATTTGGATGTCAAATGTACTAGAGAAAATTCATTCTGGCTTTTCAAAGGGCTGCTAAGCCAGATCATAGAAGAAGGTGCATTACTGAGAAAATAGGAACTGGAAGAAAAGAAAAGATAAAAAGAAAGTTCTTATAATTCAAATTTTTGTTGCAAAGTAACATGTTTCAAGTTCAATTTGCTATAATCTGGGTATTCAAGATGATGGTATTAACTAACAGTTCTTAAATGGAATTTAATAGTTACTTCTCAATATATCATTTAGATAAAAAGTTATATGACGTATTATCACCTGAAATTTCCAATATTTTACATTCTTACCTCACTGGATGACAAATTAACATTTTTCCCTTACTGTAACTTAGCCATGTTCATTCCCAATGTCCTTGACTTTTTGTCCCTATTGTAGTATTTAGTTCTTTCCCATTCCTCAGCCATTATTGCAATTTTCCAACATAATGCAAAAGTTATTTGCCATTTGAAATATCTCAAATCTCTAATATATTCCCACTAATAGGTATTATTCTGTGATTATGTTTTAGGGATGTGTACTACTAGCTAAACCAGGGTGAGTTCATTTAATTCTGGCTCAGGAGTTGAAGCCTTGCTGGAGAAAACGTTGTCCTTGTATTAATAGGCTTCTGTTAAGGGGATTTTCAGTTCCCTTCATTGAACAAATATTTATTTGTTACCTGTTTTACTCAGTGCCTGGTCCAGGACGGGGCGAGGGGAAACAGAAGAAAATGACATAGCTCTTCCATTTAAAAACATTTCAAAAAAAAAAAAAAAAAAACTCCTGCTGAGTGTTGGAGACAAAGTACAAATTAATAACATTTGACCAATGCTTAGAAAGAAAAAGCAACGCGTGTAGTGTGACAGGAGCACAAATACGGGTCGCTTCACCCAGACTAGAGTGGACGTGGCGAGTGTCACAAGAACCCAAGGATTCCAGGTAGAAAGATAACTTCAACCAGAGGAAATATGATTAGCCTCGGGGGGTTAAGGAATTATAAATATCTTCAATCTATTATAGGAATTGAGGCTGGGAAGAATGAAAAAAGATTGCTAAAAGAGGAATTTGCATATACTTTTTTTTTTTTTTAAGTCAGTGAGTGTCAACAGCTTGAGTCAAAGAGGAGGGATTATGATTATGTATATAATGAGTTTGATTAGGGACTTCCAATGTAGATGCATGCAAAGCACTCAAATATACAGTTCTGAAACTTAGAATAGATATCTGGGTGGAAAATATGCATCTGAGAAACATCTTTCTGTAAGTGTAAGTGAACGCATGATTGTATATGACATCACTCGGCTATCAGAGGTCAAACAAGAAGAGTGGGTCAAAGGCATTCGTATAAGAATGGCAGTGAGATGTTTAAGAACAGAAAAGGGGTTTGGCACCCGTAGCACAGTGGTTATGGCACCAGCCACTTGCACCGAGGCTGGTAGGTTCGAACCCTGTCGGGGCCAGGTGAACCACAATGACAACTGCAATAAAAAATAGCCGGGCATTGTGGCAGGCTCCTATAGTCCTAGTTACTTGGGAGGGTGAGGCAAGAGAATCACTTGAGTCCAAGAGTTTGAGGTTGCCGTGAGCTGTGACGCCATGGCACTCTACCGAAGGAGACACAGTAAGACTCTGTCTCAAAAAAAAAGAATAGAAAAGGGAGAGGAATCTTAGAAAAGGGCAAAAAACTTAAGAGGAAAACCTAAAGTTGATAGTGCCACAAAAAATAAGAATAATATTTTAATAAGTCTGTGTAGAAGATGAATTCATTAAAAAAAATAATAACATTGAATTGCCATGTGGTCTCTAATAAGAAAGATGTTTTCTAAACATTAAAGAAAGGGTATAAATTTCAAAGTAAAAATATAAAAACACAAAATTAAAAGATATATGTACCTCAAAAAAAAGAAATATATTAAAAAGTAATCTTCGAACCAGAAAAATATTAAATCAACTATAGCACGTGGTTAAAGTTATTTGATTGCATACATATTCTGTATAGCCAGTCATGATCCTTGAGCCTATACTTCTATAACATTGGGAGGCTGAGGCGGGATTGATTGAAATCAGAATTTGAGACCAGCCTGAGCAAGAGAGAGACCCTGTGTCTCGTCTCTACAAAACATTTAACCTGGCATGGTGGTGTACTCTGCTTGTCTTAGCTGCTTAGGACACTGAGACAACAGGATCGCTTGATCCCAGGTGTTTGAGGTTTCAGGGAGTATGACAATCCACCCGCACTCTAGCTAGGGTACCAGAATGAGAACTCTTTATGGGGCACAGATTCGTTTGGAAAATTATGAATACATACAAGTTGGTACTATCAAAAGCTTACTGAGAAGTGGTCTTAGGAGAAGAGAAACATATTGCACACTGAAAACTTCTATTTTTCTGAATTTTGTTTCTGGAGTGACATTGGTCATTCTGATTTTCTTCTTCCATGGACTCATAAGTATGCCCTAAAGTAAAGCTAATATTTGAAATAAGTACTTTAAATATTTAAACAACAGGAGACCAATCTAAGTGTTACACTTGAGAGTGAGTAATATCCTCCACGCCTCTGAATGCTTTTGATATTGACAGGCTGATACCCAACAATGTAAAATGATATTTATAATGACAGGGACTCATCAGTAAGTGCCAGAAAAGGCAGTGCACAGAAGGAAAGGAGGAAGATGGAAGTTGTCTCTTAGCAGTTCCAAGTATTTGTCTGTAATGTATGTGAGACATGTAATTCCCAGAAATGACTGGGAGAAGCATGTTTAAGATTGAAGCTTGTATTAAAACCTAAGAAATGGACTACCTCAGTTTCTCATCGCTGCTATAGCAAATTTCTATAAACAGAATGGCTTGCAAGAACACAGATTTGTATTCTTATAGTGCAGGAGGTCAACATTCTTGAATTGTTCTCCCTGGGCTAAAATAAAAGTGATAGTGGGTCTGCCATCTTTCTGGAGGCTCTAGTGGAGCAATCAATTTTCTTCCCTTTGTCAGTTCCCAGAGTTTCCCTGAATTCCATGGCACCTGGGCCACATCCACTGTCAACCCAGCAAGTTTGGTCACGTCTTTCTTATGACCTTATCTCTGATTTGGACTTTTCCCGTCTCCCTCTTCCCAATTTAAGGACCCTTCTAGGTCACATACTGGGAAATCCATGATTATCTTAGTTATTTTGCAACATTAGATACTTTTTGCCACAAAAGGTAACATAATGACAGGTCTTGAGTACTAGGATTTTGACATTTTTTGATGGGGGGGCAATTATTCTACCTACCAGAGCATGCATTGTTTTCATATTATTTGATCTAAACTCTATACTGAAATAAAATGACAAACCTCAGGGTTATTCTCAATGAGCAACTGTTGCTTGGACTTTGGCTAATAGCAAGGTTTTATTTTTTTCTTAATCATCCCTAAAAGAGTTTTGTTTTGCTAAACAGTATGAGACCCTGGACAGACTTTTAGAAATGAATTATAGGAAAGAAAAGTGGATTCAATGTAAATGGCTATACTGACAGAATCCGTTATTTGGGTGGGATAATTTGGTAAATGAGAGGAAAATTATTTCATTGTTTCTTATTAATGGATCTATAGATATTTTTGAAAATCCTATCTATAGTCAGAAATGAATATAAACACTAAAAATATGAAACAAATATGTCATAGAACATAATTACTTAATGATTAATTCCTTTATATGTAACCCGATAAGCTTTTTTTCCTTATCAAAGAAGCTCAAAGGTCATTTGTATCTCATTATGCCATGGATAAGAGTAATTGCTTAACCAGAATGAATCTGTAAACTCTTTGGAAAGGCAAGATGCTCATGACAAAAAGGATTGCATTCATACTAGGCAGGTGAAGAGTTCGCGTATTTAAATATTTATACTGCTGTTAAAGGCTATGAGTCATAAAAATAAGTTCTACTTAATTGGGCTATGGATCTGTAAAGAAATACTCAAATATGTTACAAAGTCTTGTACTCTATGAAGGAAGTTAATCAGTATCTTTATGTAGAATGATTTTGGTAAAATTGCACTCCTGCTTGAGACTTTAGGATTTTATCTAACATAGTACTGAAATTAACAATTGTAAAATCAACAGAGATGTGCACTGGGTTCTTTACTCTTTTCTTTCTATACCAGGGCTCTTGGTGTGATATTCCATTGCAAAACAACAAATCAACTCAACTCTTGTCATTAAAAATGAATGAAGAAGATCAAAAAGATCTCTTGGATAACAGTGTTCTAGGAAGTGCACGTTTTTTGCACTTGCAACACTATATTGTGATATTAATTACTTAGGAGACATCAAAGGACAAAGAAAAGCATAGAGTCATTTTAATTCTTTTAAAATTCTGAGCTACAAGTTCCAGCTGTTTCAGGGCTATTATTTATTTATTTCTCCATTTATAACAATCGAACACTTGAATTGATACAAATCATTGGTAGATTTACTTTCATATTTGTTTTTTAGGAAAAGATGCATTATTGTTATTTATATCCAGGGTCATTAGTGATAAGGAATCACAAAAGTCACAACATACACATCTGAGTTATTGCCCTGCTCACCAACAAACGACCACTTCCTCACACCTTTCAGACAAAGTTTTTGTTTCTTTGTAACTGATTTTAGACCAGTTCCAGTTACAGTGAATAAAGTGAACCAAAAATCCAGTGGTAGATAATAATTGAATAATGCACCTCTTATTGATGCTTTGTTAACATTCAGAGTGTCTGAATATTTCCCTGCTCCCTGTGTGAAATAAGAGAGTTTTTTTTTTAATAATTCAAGCTCAATAGGTCCTCTGTGAATAGATTCTGCAAAAGAGGGGTTCTGATAAACATTAAAAAAACACTATAGTCAAGCCCAATGTCACATACTAACATTGTTGTAATGTCTTTCTTACAAGTTAATTAACTGTCCTAGAAGAAATTATAGCTGTTTTTCATTTGGCAATTACACTTACCTAGGATAACTAGGTAACTAAATGACAAAGAGGGAGATATTGGGAGGGAGTAAATCCTTGTAATCTAATCAGCAGAGAAAACGTTAGTAGATTACAACTAAATTTTGACTGTACACTTGCAGAGATGAATTTTCACCTAATATACAAATGGTATCAACTGGCACAGTGACTCACACCTGTAATCCTAGCACTCTGGGAGGCTGAGGTGGGTGGATTACCTGAGCTCACGAGTTCAAGACCAGCCAGAGAAGAATGAGATCTCGTCTCTAAAAATATCTGAGCGTTGTGGTGGGCACCTGCCTGTAGTCCCAGCTATTTAGGAGGCTGAGGCAGAAGAATTACTTGTGCCCCAGAGTTTGAGGTTGTTGTGAACTATGACTCCACAGCACAGGGTGTTCAACAGGTGGAGTCTGAGTGACAAAGCGAGATTCTGTCTCAAAAAGATCAATAAATAAAAGTAAAGAAATAAAAGTGCTGTTCAACTACTTTCCAACTAAGTCTGTGGTAGCAGAAGTATTAAAGATTCACATAGTGGTCTAAGTAGGAATAAAAATCTCTGCGTGCAATAATAGGTCCTGGACTTGCTTATCAACCCAAGACCACTTTCTCACACCTTCCAAACCAATCTTTGCTTTTTAATAAGTACTTTTAGAAACATTAGAGTTAAGATGAATAAAGCAAACCAAACAAAGGTGCTAGGCACACACCCAGTGCCAATGGGTGTTCAATAGGTATAATTCTTACTGCTGTTTCAATATTCTAAAGTAGCTTTAGACCATTGTATAATCATTAAAAGAACAGTATAAATTACTTTAATAAGCAAGGATGGCAAGGAGTGAACAGAGAAGATACCCACTTACTCACCCTTGCTGAGGAGGACTTTCAGGACAGCACGCACAAATGTCAACCCCGTCCCATAGAGATTACAAACTTTCACTAACTGAGTCCTCTCTAAGAGAATCCTAACCTATCGACGGGGAACACAGACAAATCCAATCTTTTATTTTATTTTCCCTAATAATACACAATATTGTTAAAAATTAAGACAAATATAAGAGAAAACAGTTAAATTAAGAAAGAGGTAAAAACTGGAAGGAAGGAAGGAAGAAAAGAAAGAAGGAGTAAGAGAGATAAGTGCGGAAATATTCCATTGGAATCTCCGTGTGTTTGGGGAGAGGCGTACTATCGGCCACAGGTGAGGGGCAATGTAAGCCAGGATCCAGCTCAATTATATCCAAGTCTGTGCAGGTGGAACATACACATCAGCATTTTTCAAAACCATCTTTCTCTACGCCTGTATGTTGATGTTGTAATTCACCGCAGTGAACTACAGTCTTCTCCAGTGCCTTTGGAATTGCTGCAATGTCTTAATAACCAAGGCAAAACTACAGCACGACTTCTATCCAAGGGTCTCAGACTAGGATTTTAACAGGTATAATGAAAGATTCTAAGTAACCTTGATAGCCTGTCACCTATCAGAAGCATGCTAATTTACACGTATGTATATGTATGTGTGTATACATAAGCTTAATCCTCAAAGGAATTCTCCAAAACTCAAATAATTCTTCAAATGTTTATTTTAATATGAGGAAACCTAAGTCATATTAACTGATGCAATAAGGGGCTCCAGTTACGAACCTGCCGCTTTCCACCTCCTTCTTTCAGAATAGGTGTTGTTACGCGGTAGCATTTCCACACGATGAACTGAATGAGGGACCATGGCCAGAGCCAGCAGGGGAGACTGCGCCCCTAAAAAGAGACAGTTTAGAAGGTGGCCCCAGCCGTGGTCCACGTCTATCTCAGAATCAACAACTTTTACCTTTAAATTTGGATTTATACAGTCAAGTTTCAGCCATCAAAACTAAGCAGATGGTGAAACATAAAAATAACGGGAAGTGAACATGAACGCGTTAGAGCTCCGGAAAGGCAAAATGTGAGGCTGAGGGTGAGGAGAAAGGCAATAGGGTTGAACAGCAAGTCTTGCAAGTCTTATTCCTTAGTACTTTCTAGTTAGAGTTCATAATATACAAAAATAATTTTAAAATGGACAGAATTCCTGAATACAAAATAACTCACTAGTTTTCTAATTTACTTTTCCCCAAATGAAAGAGACTCGTATACTATGTAAGTGTCATGACGATGGTAGTCAGAATAGAAGATGAGTTCTCAAGGGAAAGTATCACCACAAAAATAAAGTCTCTGAGGAAAGTTGCTCTCACTACTATAAATATAAATTCAGTCCTTACCCATTTTACTGATGCACAGGGGAAATGATGTGCAGAGAGAGGAAATAACGACTTCCAACACTCACCCACACATAACTGAAAACCCACAGAAAGCTTGCAGTTATGTCGTTAGGGAATATTACCTTACAATCCAAAGGGTCCGTGCTTCTTTATTAATTTAAACAGAAAACTAAATGGATATTTTGCCTTTTGAACTCTCTGTATTCTGGTTTTAAGCCTGCTTTCTAGACCATTGCTCATGTCTTTTGAAGCACAAATCAGGAAAATTGTATTTCACTGTTCAGTTTCTTTTCTTCTTGTTTTGTTTCCTCTTCTAAAAATTATTTGAGAACACTATAAATAAAAGCGTAACGAATAATTATGGGTTTTAAGTTACAAAAAAGAGCCTTTGTTCAGTATTTTCCTTTTATCATCTTATGTAAGAGTTGCACTTACTAAGAGTTCGCATTTCTTAAAATGTTTTTAAATATTTTAAGCAACACATTCTACGTATCTATGAGACAGTAGTTGGGAAAATAAATGACCTACGAGGACCAGCTACAGGGTTGGTAATCAAATCTGTAATATTGTGTCTTGAAAGGGAATCATGGGGCTGCATACTAAATACCTGACATTATTTTCCTGCTCCCAATGAGAATATGACTTTCCACTGCAAAACATTTAAATTGTAGTTTGTAGCCAATGCTCTCAGACGCTCAAATTGTTTAAGACTTTAAAATTTAATCAAGGGATTTCTTAATGGAAGCTAGGAAGAGCAACATCAGAAATACATTTGACAAAAGGGTAACAAATTTCTACTTAATTATTTACAATGGCCATATACGGCTACACAGAGACAGAAAAGTAGTCAGACTCCTGCACATCAAACCCAGCCGTCTGAAAGAACAAGGGCATCAATTCGTCCTCACACCATGCAAACAGTTTTCCAGATTGCATCTTGTTGGTATTGATAAAATTACAAGACTGGGATCTGAAGCTCCATGCTGGTAATTTATGGCCACGGGTCACTCTGAATTGAATGCTTTCTGGGTACAGAGAGCCTACTTGCCATTTGTATGCATCTCATTTAGTTGACTAAAGCCTGGTTTTTATCACTGTGAAAAGCCTCTATTTCTCTTTTTTCCCCACTTCACTTTTCTCCCTTTCTCTATCTGTATCAACCTCAATCTCTCTTTCAAGAATAAAATACACATGATTTTCACCAACCCAAATGTTATAATAAGCGTCAATATGAAGATAATGGATTAAAACAGTTTAACCTACTAAGTTTAGGTTAAAGTTTTTCTTTTTGGGCCATTTACTGAGCTAGAATTATAGTAAAATTAAATATATCAGTTGTTTTCTTCATAGAAAAAAAACCTTTTTTATTATATTTGGGATTTTGCATTTGTTTACTTCTCTCCCCAAATAACTGTCCAGATTTTTATTATTAAGAAATACTGATACAATTTTAGCACAATAGTGGCTCTTCTTAAAACTATTTATAACATGTATAATAACCTTCACATATTTTAAATTTTAAGTTACATATAAAATATTCATTTTTTTAAAACTTTCATTGGAGTAATTGGATGTTTCTTCAAGGAATGTCATGATAAATTCATAGGGCTCTGAAAAACTCTACTTATGTCTTTAACCTTAATTTTGACAATTGAAAGATAAAAAGAATGAATAAATACTCTATATGTGTATAAATTACAGGCTTTGTGTGGACGACTTAAGCTTTTTGAACACAAAAGATCCTAGAAAGTTAGATAAAACCAAAAGCACATCACCCCTGAAATGTCCCCATATGTCTCAAACATCACTTTATTTTTCAGTATGTGTAAATAATGAAACCGGAGAATCGTGCACCACATTAAATGCAAGATCATCTTTAAGATCATCCATCTAATGATATGCAAAATGTAACTAATTAAATTTTTGTTAGAAACACTACATAATTAGAAATATTTGTATACATTTTGTTTTAGATGTGAAAGTTATAAAATTATTAGATTTCAGAGATCAGGAAAACCTTACAAATCATGATATTCCACCTAATAAGAAATCCCTTCACCACATCCTGTACAAGTAGTTACCAAGTTGTTGAGACAATAAATATGAATATACAATTGAGATCAATAACCCGACTCCTTTCATTGCATATTATACACCTTAGGTTGCTTTTTATGTATCTCTTACTACAACGAAAGTAACAGAGGTTTATTTGTGATCTCCCTATCCTTTGATTAGGATACAAATATATATGAACTAGCAACCTCGTATTTCCCACAATTTACCTTGAGATATTTTAGTATTGATCTTGTTACATTGCAGCTTTTATACCAGACTCAACATCTTATATACAAAGAAAATATGAATAATAATCAATCACTTTTACATTGGAGTTAATGCGAAGTGGTTAGAATTATTTTAAAATATTGCACTTCACTTTACAACTTTAGTCATCTAAGAAATCTCTTCTCTTACGGTTTTAAAGACTTACTATACTGGACAATTTGAAGGGAAACTGAGATAAAATTATTGAGAAACATTCATACTTAGGAAGCATTTTTATCTAGTTCCAGGTGAATGCCCAGTCCATTCTATCATTGGAAGAACTCTCCAGAGGTTTCATAAGAGTGAGTGGTAGTGAAAAACACAAAAGAATGGGCTCACCATGACATGATTGTAAAAGAAGCATGATTTTGTATTTCAAGACCTGGGAAGGGTCTGAGATTTTATCCTGCGTGCAAGATAGCATCTTGTTAGCCGGCCACACATTCACACATGATGGCAGAAACATGAGACTCCAGAGTCAGAGAAATAGGGCTTTGTGACGCTATCCTGCAGTACACAGCCTGAGTGTGTTAGTTCTTCTCACCTCCCAAGTTCTACAGAGTCAAAGCGGAGCCAGGCTCAGGTGGATTTTCTGACAGTGAGTTTGTTACCGGTGAAGAACTCTGAGCTTAAGGAAACTCAATTTTTTAAAGGTGACTGCTGGTAAACCTGTCCACATTTTTCTTAGAGGGAGATATTATTTCCTATAAACTGGCTAGTAAATAAATTTGTCCTCTATTCTGGAAAGGGACACTCGATCTTGCAAGTCTCCTTGCTCTATAAATACTTGGAATTTGGTAGAAGACAAAAGCTGATACAAGTGCAAAAATGAAATGTCATAGAAAAATGTCTCCCTCTCTTAATAGGTGACACTGTGAATACAGGATTTCAAAATCAGCACAAGCCCCTAGATCTGGCGAGTTGTTACCATAATCCAAAAAAAGTGAATTCCTTCACATGTATTTGTCATTAAGGGTTATGGAATCTTTCTTTTGAATTGATCTGAAATTTTGCAGTTATTATATGTGTACAATTGTTTTTCCTGGTCTACACTCTTGAGACAATAACAGGATCGGCACAATTGTTAAATATATTTTCTAATGGAAACTTTATCCAGTTTGCATGAGGCAGCCTAGTTATAACTGAATTTTCCTTAACAGTTTAGAAATTGGTAGATGGTTTTGGATATTCAATGCCATCTATCCTTTTGTCTTTCTTATGCTAAGTTTTACTGTAGTTCGGACGCTATCAAATCCATTAAACTATTTACCCCTTTTTCTGAAGATCAGGTGTAGACGTTATCACTGGAACTTCTGGACCCCACATCCCTGTCCATATTCTGCTATGATCAACTGAGAGCTTCAAAGTAAGGACAATGTCTTTATATCCATGCAAGTTAAATTGTTTGGTAATCTATAAACCTACCCTGCCTCATACCGTCAAAAGCTTCTTAGAGACTTCTTGGAAAATACATTTTCATATAATTGGTTGTGGTTCATGCAAGCAGAGCTTATTTTAAGAGTGTTAGCACCATAAAGAAGAAAAAAAATATACGTAGTAACACGAGTTGAGAAAAAAATGTTTTTATCTAATCAACAAAGAAATAATTAACATAAAATTCAAAGATATTAAAAATTTATAAGAAAAGGACAACTTAACAGAAAAATGAGTAAAAGGTATAAGCAAATATGTCAGAAGATAATAAAATAATCATAAATATGTGAAAATATGCTCAGCTTTAGAAAAGAGAAGGTTTATAATTTAAAAACACAATTATGAAATGATATTACATATCACTATTTTGGAGAAATTTGAATTTATAAGAATGTGAAGTGGTAGACATTTGTGGTGCTCAGGAATTCTTATACATTGCCTGTGGATTCATAAATTTGTATAATTACTCTGGAAAATATTTCGCTCACATCTTATAAACAAATGAACTTTTGTGCATTTGTCCAAAGAAATTTGAAAAAAGAACACTATAGCAGTATTGTTTTAAGAACCATACAACTAAACGCTCAGCACAAATATGGTTAAATAAATTTTCATAGACTCGTATGATACAGAGATAAAAATTATTGCAGTACAGCAATGAGCAGTAAAAATATGCAAATAAAAATATATACACAATGAAAGCATCTTATAGCAAAAAGCAAAAAACTATTAAGTAAAAAAAAGCTATGGCATATATAAATGATAAATATACAAAAATGAAATGAATAATGAAACCATTAAACCAACTTGAAAATTGTGTGTGCAAAAGATGAGAGTGATTAAAAAAAAAAATCCACAAATGCAACAGTAATATTCCCGTTTTTTAAATGGAGAGTGAATTCACAGATTTTATATTTAGTTATTTACTATAATTCTTCATAATCTGCATATATTATGTAAATCTCTGTGTGTGCGTGAATTTGAGAGGCAGTGAGACAGATGAGGGAGAGAGAGATTGAGAGACATTTTAGTCGTATATTGAGCGTTATTGGGGTGGATGCATTCCCGTCTGCTCATGTCATATAATTCTTAGGTAGTCTTCCATAGACATCTTGATTTTTATTTAAAAAACCTGTAGAGTTTCTTGTAAAAACTAATTGTCCTTGACTTTTGAGCATTAATTCTTCTTTGTTAAATACATTTCCCAGCCCCTTGGAGGCTGTTATATCCTATATTAAAACTGTAGACGGTTAACCCTCTTTAGATATGTTTGAATTCTAGGAATAACGAAGCATGAAAGTAGGGTTATCCTGTGGATAATTTCTTTGATATTGACTCTAGGGACCATATGAACACGTTTGAGGCAATTGGCAAGAGGAAAAGCTTGGGACAATTCATTCTCCTATGTTTCACTTGTATCATTGTATATTTACTTGCTAACAATGATCTACTATCTTGGACACATCAGAGCTTTTCTTTAAAATTGGAATGCATTTTTGAAATATTTATTTTTTTCAAAGATTTCTCCATGCTACATTAGGTTTTAATAAGAAGCAAGAGAATGAGGAGGAACCTTAGCTTTCAAAATGCTATCTATAAAAAAAAAAAAGAGTACTTCATCAGTTCTTTCATATTTGTAAAAAACAAAGCGGTTTAGATCAAATTAAATTTATCAAGCAAATTTGTTGTAGAGTTGATAGTATTGTGCAATATATCTTGTTCATAGACTAATCAATTATTAATCACTGAATTATAAAATGAGACACTTATAAAACTTCATTAATATTTCATAAAACTTTGCTGAATTTTATGAGGTCTAAATGCTTGTGCTAACTTTTGTGTGTATCACTAATGATTATTTTTCAAAAATACCTATAATAATGCTAATTTGTATGTTAATATTAGAAATCACTAGATTAGACAATGCTGGGCTCAATTCTCAGTATTATTGGCAATTTTTTAATTTGTGGAATTCAGGAGACTTTTATTATAGATTTTCTGAAAACTACAGAGAATATGTAAATCTAAATGTCTGCGAAATGCCATTCTCAGCATTATCATAAATAATATAAAACACTTAGAATGTTCATTTGATTAGAATAGATTCTATATTTAAAATTATTTTATCCTAGTAATGTGGCTATATCTTAAATTTTAAGTCTAAATGGTACCTAAGATGCCATGGTAGAGGATAGAAATACATTCATTTGCAAAAAGTACATTTAAAGACACTCATAATAAAATAATCTATAATTTGAATGTAGAAAAAAATCACTGAAATTTTTATTTATTTTTATTTAATGACTATTTATCCTCAGTTCACTACACAAGCAGTACTTGTGGTGCAAAGAAAATATAAACCATGTTTTCCTATCTGAAAATATCCTCAAATATATGTGTGTAAATATCTGTATATGCATGTTTATGTATGTATTTATATATGTTACTGGGCAGACAGAGAAATGCATGAATACGTAGATAAATATACACATATATGATAGTTAGACAGATGCTTAGACAGATGTACACAAACATACTGTAAAGGTTTATTTTTGATTGACTTGATCTAAAGCAAGGATTCCTGAGATCGGTAAGAGTAGTTTTAATACATCAAGAATCCTTAATAGTTAAGCTTAACCGGTTATGTTCTACTCACTTCCAACAGTTCTATAAAAATTACAGTAGGTGTGAAATAAACTGTCTTCCCATAATCTGATAAGACAAATAAAAGAAATAAGATGTGAAAATACTGGATGTACTATTACATTCTTACATAATATCAAACACTATTACCGGTTCAAACTTTTCACTCTCTTTCAACTTTTGTAAAGTGCAAAAACAGCTCCTTGCATCCTTGCAATGCAACTAAATCTCTCAGTGCCATGCTCAAAGTTTTTCAGTGGACACACTAAGCTCCCTAGTTGCACACCCTACTATATGCAAGCACAGCTAACTTTTCTGGTATGGGCAAGAGGTTTATAATCTATACAATAAATCTGAATTTCCTTGGATCACTAGTAGAGTCATTTACTCATAGAATTTCCACCAAATTCTTCCCAAATATTTGCTTGCTCTTACACTGCATACGACTTCATACATTATCATTTATATTTTCCTGAAGGCCTATAATATTTTCCAAATTGAATTTTTAAAAATATGTTGATTAAGTTTATTTTAATATAAAATTGTGAATAGAATTCCTCTCATTCACCCCCACAATTGCTATAATCATCCGAGCCCCATTTTTGCCTCCTGATGTATTAAATGGCCTCTGCCCTCAATTTCACTATTCTGTCACATATTTTTTTCTAAAATGTAATTCTTATAATGTTAGTCTTCTAAAATTCCTGCAATGGTTTCATTGCCTAAAAGCTGATAACCATGTATTTAAACATAAGTTAAAGGTAGTTCATGATCAAATACAAATAACCCTGTACCTTTCTTTTCAATTACTTCCCCACTACACTCTCTCTGTTTATTCATGCTCTCCCCTCTGAACAGAATGCTTGACTCATTTTGTACTATTTATTTCTTACTTTCAAGCTTTAGCTCAAGCATTACATTAGAAGATGTCTCTCTAACCCTTCTGACAGAAGAAAGAGATGTTCTTTAGTTTTTTCCTAAAATTTAAAATTTATAGCACTTACTCTGCTACCACCATGCTGTATTTTTCCATTAATCTTATTATTTTTTCAATTATTCTCAACAAATCTTTATTAAATTCAATGCTTCTTAAGGAAGATCTTGCTAATCTTTGTATTACTAAACTTAGCACAGGGCTAAAACACATTAGGCTCTCAACTGATATCTATTAAAAAACACAATGAAGTAAAACATCTGCACCAAATACTAAAATTAAAAGATGAATCAAATTTTGCAAATGAATTTAACTTTGTGCATGTTATATAAATTTTTCCAGTTATAATCCACATATTTATATAAAAACTAGACACAGTAAAGAACATCAGATTTTTCTGAAGTGTTTGTCAAAATGCAAATTCTTGCCCCCCCAGACCTAAAAATCAAAATTTCTAATCCTGGGGACTCTAGAAATCTACAATCTTGGCTAGTTCCTAACTTAATTCTTATGCATACTAAAGTATATGAATAAATTATTTTGGAATATTACAAGAATACGTAGACATTTTTATTTTTCTGTAGATTTTAAGAGATGCTGTTGGTTGAGATTGTAGAGTGAATGCTTTGGGAAGCAAAGGCTAATTTTTCTTGATAGCAGGTAGAGTTCAATTAGTTTCATTGTTCAGAGTTACTTAATAGTTTTATCATTAAAAATGTTCAAATCAGCTGGGCACAGTGGCTCATTCCTGTAATTCCAGCAGTTTGAGAGGCCAAGGCAGGTCAATTGTTTGAGGCTGGAATTTTGAGAACAGTCTGGATAACGTAGTGAGACCTGACTCATTAAAATATAGGAAAAGTTAGTCCGGCATGGTAGCATATGTCTGCAGTTCTACCTACTTGGCAGGCTGAGGAGGAGGGTTCTCTGAGCCTGGAGTTTGAGGTTATAGCAAGCTAGGATGGTGCCACTGTATTCCATGCTCTCCAGCCTGCTTGAAGGAGTGAGACCCTGTCTCTAAAAAGAAAGAAAAACAAGTTCAAATAAAATGCTCTTTTTCTACATGATATGTGTCACTGTTATCAGAATTTATTGGAGGACAATCAAAGGTTTATAAAATATAACAATTTCTCTCCATATCATATACACAAAAGAACCTCTGTAAATTGACTACCCAAAGGACAGTAACAAACCGGTCAACATACAAGGTGGTCAACATAAGGAACTAGGCCTGCTGTACTGATATGACACATGTCCAGTCCATGAAAATGAGGTCAATTTAAGGAGGTGGTCAATGTAAAGAAGTGGTCAACAATGGAGGTTCTCTGTTTCACGTGTGTATAAGCAAATATATATATATATATATATATATATATATATATATATATATATACACACACATACACACACACACACACACACACACATTTAATTTAACCATCTTAATTTATATTCATCAGAAGTGAGAAAGCCAAATTTTCTCTAAAACCTGAACTATAGTAATATGTAATATATAGTTTGCTCCAGCCATACTTACTAAAATATTTATATCTGATTTATGTTTTAAAATATACTTGTTACATAATAAAGGAATGGGATAATATACCTTTGTATTGTTGTCTTCATATATTTAAAAGCCTTCTCTGCTCCAGATTATGTATGACTTGTAAACGGGTTTGTATTTCTGATTAAACACGCACACATACAGATTCTTTGTCTTGAATGCCATATGTTCTTTTAAAAAAATCTTTTGTCTTCCAGATTGTATAAACTTTTACTATTGATTTGGCTTCTCTAACTCATTTTCAGAAGTGAAATGAGATTTCTGATTAACTTGACTCATTCTTAAATGTATAGATTAAATGCCCCTTAATGTGTCTGCTCACATCTGGTATCCCAGATGTTTGCGGTAATAATCATATAAAAATCAACACAGCATTTCAAGGCCCATAAAAAAACACTGAAGAATGAACCAAGGCAGAATTGTATCCCATTTTGCATATTATTTCTCTAAAAATGGGCAATCTATGCTATATTACCCAAATACAATTTATTAAAACCCAAAAACCTGAACAGTGAAAGTGTAGTCTTAAGTACACAGGAGTCTTAAATAGCATAAAATGTGTTTTCCATTTGAATTTTCCCCTGAGTAGAGAAATCTTACTTTCAGAATGTTCTAAAAGGAAGCATCTAAAAATATTTTCTTAATCATGATTTCTTTATGTTAATATCAGAAGGAGTTGAATAAATATATAAATGCGATATGTATACATATATATATCTATATCCTTTATTGAATGGTCTTTTTTACAGAGATAAACAACAGAGAATCTATAAAGTATTTTAAGTATTTTAATTTCTGTATTCTAATATGCTGAACTGAAAGAAATAAGATAAAATGAATAATGAAAAAATCATTACTTTAATTGTATTAATAATTAAAACAAATTCTGAAGGCTAACTACAGAATGAGAAAAACGTTCAAAACTAACAAAATATCTATAGACATAATTCTATTTCAATATGAGCTCATATTGAAATAGAATAATAGAATAATTGATTCCTCAAAATCTGTTAATATATCTATTAAAATAATGACTTTTTGAGCAAGTACAACAATATCCTACTATGTTCCACATGTTTTGTTTAATTCTGAGCATCTATCTTACAAAGGACATTGGCAAACAAGTATACCCTAGAATCTTTTATATTTAATATTTAAAATAATCTTCAAAAATTATTTTAGAAACTGAAGACTAAATTTGACAATTAATTTTACCCTGTAATTGATTCATTCTAAAATGGGTAAAAGTATTAAAAAAAAGAGAGAGAGACTAGTGGGAATCAGCAAAATTTGGTGTGAAATAAAATGTTATTTTTATTAGTCATTTTTATATTCTGAATGCCATATGCACTAGGGGAAATGATTCCCCAAGTCATATTGTATATTCTCATTATTTGTATAAGCACTATTTCTTAATAAACAAATAATAATGGAAATATATAATCTTTATCACTTAAGAGAATTATTGTCATATTTAATCTATATATAATATTGTTATATTTAATCAATCTGAAATCAATCTGATACTGGAATTTTAGGTTCTTGGTCTCCGTGGTTAAATCCGCGGACCACAGATCAGTGGTAAGGCAGAATTAATTTACAGAAAAGAATACAAAAAAAAACTAAAGCTCCTGCTAGAGAGAGAGAACTCAAGTGGAGAGAGAAAAGCTTTCTCCGTTTCTCTCCCGGTCTTTCCCCGTCTCCGCGTTTAGGCTCTTAGTCTCGGGTTTATATAAGTGTATGGGTTCCGTGCCCAGGAAATGAAAGAACACAGTCCCTTCCACTGGGGCAAGTTGAATGAATGTAGCAATGAATGAACAATGAATTCCCTTCTGCGGGGGGCAAGGTGAATAAATGTACTAATGAATGGACTCGCTCCATTCATGGAATTGAGGCCTAGGAAATTCACATGAAATTGACCTAGGCCAAAAAAAAAAAAAAAAAAGAAAGAAAGAAATTGACCTAGGCATAGGAAATGGGGGTTCCATATTTAGTCCTAAGTGTAAAGTGAAGGAGACACCAAGGTGCTGGTGTCTCCTCCGCAGTTGTCCGGACTTTTTGTCTATTGGAGCCTCTGGTGGGGGTGGAGGCTCCCTCCTTGCCTGTCATCCAGCCCGCTGGTTCCTCAGCCGGCTGCCGCAGCACCGAAACCGCCAAGGTGGAGGCTTAGCTCCGCTGAGCTGGCTGGGGCGCCAAATGGCCTGTATCATATCTATATATAATAGATATATATTATATCTATACTAATGTTATAAAATATTAAAACATTTTGCCACAACTTAAGGGAAGCAAAAATCAGAAAAAATTATAGAAATTTGTCTATGACTTAAATTTAACAGAAACCACACTAGTCTTCCATCAAAGATCTGAATTTCAATAATGAAAGTAAGTTAAATTGTTAAGATGTGAAATACAACACCCTACATAACACATAGTGTTATTTGGGTATTCATAAATTGTTAAAACTAAAATTTTGACTAATGATGAATAATTATATAATCAAATGAATAATAAATGAATGGAGAGCCTGAAAAGGTTAGTTTTGATGCAGGACATTTGGCGCCCCGGCCAGCTCAGCGGAGCTGGGGGACCTGCTGCCTCCACCTTGGCAGTGTCAGTGCGGCAGCGTGGCTGAGGAACCAACAGGCTGTATGATAGGCAAGGAGGGGGACCTCCAACCCCCCACCAGAGGCTCCAATAGCCACAAAGGCCGGACAACTGCCGAGGAGACACCTGCACCATGGTGTCTCCTTCAGTTTACACTTAGGACTAAAGCCGGAATGCCTAGGTCAATTACATGTGAATTTCCTAAGCCTCAATTCCATGAATGGACTCTGTCCATGTTAATACATTCATTCACCTTGCCCAGGCGGAAGGGACTGTGTTCATTCATTTCCTGGCCAAAGAACCCAAGCGCCTATATATACCCCGAGACTAAAAGCCTAAGTGGGGAGACGGGAAAGACCGGGAGAGAAACGGAGAGAGCT
>CAUYRH010119530.1:0-12471 GCA_963574655.1 Perodicticus potto
GTTATCCCTCTGAAAGGAGAACGTCAGAATCTTTGGTGATATTTGGGAAATTTTCATTTATAATAATCTCTAGTATGGCTTCCATTCCCCTGGGGCATTCCTCTTCCCCTTCTGGGATACCTACAAGTCATATGTTTGAACGCTTCATAAAGTCCCATAATTCTGTCAGTGAACGTTCTGCTTTCTCTCTCTTCTTTTCTGCTTCTTTAATTATCTGAGTTATTCAAGAGCTTTATCCTCTACCTCTGAGATTATTTCTTCTGCATGGTCTAATCTGTTGTTGATACTTTCTATTGCATCTTTAAGTTCCCTAATTGACTACTTCATTTCCTTCAGCTCTACTATATCCTTTCTATATTTTTCATATCATTCATCTCTTATCTGATTATGTTTTTGGATTTCCACTTTATCGGCAGTTTCCTTCATTAGGATTAGATTGAATGAACACATGCAACCACTTGCCAGTTCTCCACTGCATTTTTCCTCCTCATGGGGTCCAGAAGTCCCTTGCAGGACTCCCTGTGTCCCCAAAGGGATTTTTTTCTGGGCACAACCTACTAGCCAGAGGTGCCTGAAGTCTTATGCCCAGTTGCAAGGAAGCTGTTACTTGGCTGCTGTTATCTTGCTCCTCCCCCTGAGATGCTTCTTAAAAGAGATTAAAAAATACACGATTAGAGAGATTAAAAAATACAGAGGATTAGACAGCAATGTAATCTGCAGGGGATTTATCTCCCTCACACATCACCATCTTTCATGAGGTGTAAGTTAAGGGATAACTCTACTCTGAGGGCCATAGTATGTGGAGATAGTATCCAGATCTTTGTGAAAGTTCTAAGATACACAAACATCAAGAAACATGAAATCCTTGAGACAGATGGATGAGACTCTGGATGGAGACAGATGAAGCCCTTCCAGCAAAGCCCTTCCAGCAACACCGATAAGAGGAGGAAACTGAAACTTTCACAGGTGAATCGGAAAGGACGCTGTCAACTGTGCTTCTTGGAAGTGAAATAATGTCTGTCTCAGAACTTTCATAGTGACCCACCTACCATATAATAGGAGGAGGCAACAGATTATAAATTTTTTTGCCTATCTTTCATAAAGGCCTTTATGCTTTTTAGTATCATTCCTCACTACAATATATTTAAAGAAAACTAAATTTGTAAATAATGTGTTTCCCTTTGCAACTATAAAAGAAAAATAGTTTTCACTAGAATAGTATCTATTCTTGAAACATGAGCTTTTGTGCTTTTGTTTTTAAGGATCACCTTACTAATGATTAATAGAATATATTTCCATTATTATGTTTAATTTTAAACATCTTATCTGTATTTGGTTAGCTGCTGACCACTTCAAATTTTTGCAGGCTTTTTTCTTTTCTTTTTTTTTTTTTATTACCAACAGTAAAGATACAGAAATTGAGGAACTGGGGAAGATGAATGTCCAGGATAGTAGACTCTTTAACATTTTTTAAGATGGTCTTTAATCAATGATCATCACATCAAGAACGAGTCTGCAAAAGAAGGTTGTAATTTTGTTCATTTCAAATTAAGTTGCTTATGTTTGTTGCCCTCACTGTACACAAAAGACCATTATAGACCTTCCCTAACATTAATCTTCCAAAACCATTCTCTGGCACATACAAGTAAAACTTTTAATTTTCCTGGGTTCATGGGACTTATTCTAGATCTGATGAATAATTTTTATTATGATTAGATTGGATGGGTTTATACTATATTATTCTTTAAATGGTGATTAAGACCTTTTTGAACATATTTTTCAACTATTTGCATGGTCCCAAAATGTTCAGATGAATAAAGAGACACATCAGTTATCTGGGCCTTTGTTCTCTCGATGCCAAATACCCAGCAGAGAGTCCCGTGTGGGACATTAACATTTCCCCACCTTTCACCTGGTAGACAATCCCAGCAGACAGAACGCTAGACAATAGATGGAATGAAAAGTCAGGCTTGAAGGGTCATGCCAGTGTTCCTGAATTCTGGGCACTGTCCCAAGATTGAAATAAGCTGTTCTTGGAGCTGTAGGAGTGGATAACTGAAATAACTCTTTTAAAAGTAGCAGGAGGCTTGGGGACTATGAAATGGTAAAATGTCAACTTGCAGGAAACTAAGATTTCAAATCCTGAGCTTGACCTTAGAAAAAGTTGATTCTTGAGTAACAACTGTGGGGAGAACCACAGCCACAGTGGACTTAGGCAAGACAGGGCCTCTGAGCCATGGGGTCTGAGAGCTCCCTGAGACAGCAGGTTAAGAAGGAAGCAGATGCAGGTTTTCATTCCAGCGCTGCTAGTTCCTGGTCACTGAAATTCCCTGAAAACCACTGAGCCCATGTAATACGGTGGTTTAGCATCTGGACTCTGGAGCCAGACAGTCGGGGTTCACAATGATGGCTCCAACACTCACCTTTGTGGGATTCAGGCCTTTCAGCCTCTCCAGGCCTGATCTGCAGGAGGGTCCATCATGGACCCCAACTTAGGACTGTGGTGATGAGTCACTGCTGAGTGAATGTGCACATTGGCACAGCAAGAGCTCCTGTCACACTGTCCCAGCTGCTGTGGGCACAGCGGAGATAAGGGTGCAGACATGTGTGAGTACCACAGCTGGCCATACACTTTCCAGGTAAAGCTGGTCTGTTTACCTCAAGCATACCCCCTCAGTACAGGTTTGGGACAAAATCCCAAACCATATGGGGAAAGAGTACTCCTAAGTCCTGGTAGAAACCATTTCTGTTTTCAAAAGTTAACTCTGCTGGCAACTGTGCTCCTGGCCTGAATGTCTCATGTAATAGAGCAGAAACACAGCCTTGTCCTTGGAATTGGGAGGCACTGGAAGGAGACAGGAATAAGGGAGTCACACCTCTCCTTCTACCTCACCCTGCCTTAGACTCCACTCAGATTCCCGGGACAGGAGACAAGTCACGCTTTCACCCAGGATGCCCACTCTTGGATAACACTGCCCTAGATGGGAGCCTTAAAGATAACTTCGGCCACTGTAAAGAGTGAACTGAGAATATGGAGAACTGGGCTGTTATCTGGGGTGGGTTAACTTGAAATAAAATAGATTTTGCTACTTGAGAAATATTCTTAGAAGAAAAAAATAATGACCAAACATTGTTATTTGCTGTAGAAGTGTAGGACAGCACAAGAGAGAGGCCTGTAATCTGGGAGATACTTTGCATTTTGTGGCCCTTTGTGTACATGGTGTGACCCTTGTGTGTGCACCCTGTGACTTTTGCGTGTGCATGCTGTAATGTGTGCACTCTATGGCCCATGTGTGTACGTGGTGTGACCCTTGCATATGTACCCTGTGACCTTTTCATGTACATGCTATGACCCTTGTGTGTGTACCCTGTGACCCTTGCATGTGCATCCTCTGGCCCTTGTGTGTACATGGTGTGACCCTCATGTGTGCACCCTGTGACCCTTGTATGTGCATGCTATGACATGCGCACCCTATGACCCTTGTGCATGACACCCTGTGAACCTTGTGGGTGCATGCTGTGACCTTTGCATATGCATTCTGTCACTGACATCAAAAAACATTTACTGAGCGACAACTTAGCGGATAAAATAAGACTGCTCTCCCGGCAAAACGTCCATCCTCTTGCAGCCTTTGGGGAGTCTCAGCAAAGCAGCATTTTGCTCAACTAAATCCTAAAAACAAAATCTGAAGGTGCCCTCTGGGTATTTCTTGTCCAGTAGTGTACATCCCTCTTACCTCCTACAGCCCTCTAAAGGGGAAAACATGGGCAGATGCCAGGTGTGTGTCCAGAGCTCTGCATCCCTATTTTTGAAAATCATCCCTCTGTCCTTTCTGCACCATGTCACGGGTGAAGATGAGAAGGAGAATAAAACCCACTGACTGGAACGCATCTGCATCTATTTGCAAAGCACTAAGAAAAAGACATTTGATTATGAATCGCAGTAATCAGCAGAAAGCTTCACTGTCATGGTCTCACCTCTGCTCCAGGCAGAGGCCATCATCACCTGGAGAGTGAGCAGCCCAGCTTACAAAGAGGTGAGGTGTCTCCTCTGCTATTAAATTTGGCCCTGTGAAGTAATCAAAGCAAAGTGCTCAGTAGGAAAACGAGGCTAATGAGTAATCTGGTGGCATTTCACAGTGACTACAAGAATTTCACAGCCTCTGTGGTGGAAACTAGTGATTGCTGAGCAAAGTCCACTCTGCCTTTTCAGGGCAGGCTGCCGCACCCCGGGTCTGCACTTTCCTGACTCCACTGAGGCCAGGAGGTCTCAGGACTGAGTTGTCAGAAATAGAATGTGAATGGAGGGGACACTGCAGCCCCGAACCCGCTGCTCATAATGTGAGTGGTCCAGTCTGCTCTCACTCACCATCCTGTCTGGGCTCTATATTTGATCACACAAATGGCCCTTGGTGTGGGTTGTCAGAGTAGCAGAGACACCTGTGAGTGTCTGAATCTCTGTGTGAACTTGAGTCAGCTGAACCCCACTGCTCACTCCAGACCTGCAATGTGGAAGCAAAACAGACTCCTCACACGTGAAGTTATTCTCTAGTTCTCTGCATTTCTTAGAGTTTATCCTGACAGAAGGCTTTATCATTAACACAGTCATGTGCTCCACAGCAACGCTTTGGTCAATGACAGACCCCACAAACACCAGTAGTCCAGTCACTCAGCGATGCTGCCGCTGTCAGAATGCTGCTGGATATTACTCGGGTGTCTGTGCTGACACTGCGTCAACCAGCCACCAAAGGTCCTATGAAGTGAAGCATAGTCACTAATGATAAACAGCAGTGTGACAGTGTATTTACTACACTATGCCTTGTACTGTTTTAGAATGTACTCCTTCTATTTATAAAAACTTTTAAGTATAAAACAACACCAGGCAGGTCCTTCAGGAAGTTTCCAGGAGAAGGTGTTGCTGTCACGTGAGGTGAAGGGTCCCTGCCCTGAGACCTTCCTTCCAGTGGGATGACAAGTGGAGGACACGGTGACTGTGACAGTCCTGCCCCTGCAGGGATGTGTGTTTATGTCCCAGCTCTTAACAAAAACTGTAATTAGTACAAAAAATAAAAATTTTAAGTAGAAAAAAAGCTTATAAAGATACAAAGAATGAAAACATTTTTGGATAACTGTACAATGTGTTTATGTTTTAAAATATTATTGCTAAAGAGTCAGTTAAAATTAAAGTTTATAAAATAAAAAAGTTACAGTAAGCTAAGGTTAATTTATTACTGAAGAAAGAAAATTCTGTTGTGAATTGGGTGCAGCTAGGTATTCAAGTTACCGGTCTGCAGCAGGGTACAGTATAACAATTGGGCCCTCACGCTCTCTACACCACTCACCGACTCGCCCCAGCAACTTCCATCCTGCAGGCTCCACTCCTGGAGAGAGATCAAGGGATTTCAGCCCCAAGCGCTGAACCTGGTAACTGATTATTATAAACTAAAGGCCCTTGGAAACCAGCAAGTGCTGGAAAAAGCTTCACTCTGACACATTCTTACCTGCCTACCATTCGGATCCAACGAAGAGGAGAACAGTGACCTCCGATCCCTTCCTGAGTTTTCACAAACTTAACTCATTGTGGAAAAAGAAAGACTAAAGCATGTTAGCACCGCTGGACAGACTTCTGTCACAAACCACTGTCTGTTCTGTGGGACTTGTCCGGGGCCACTGCACACCCTCTACCTACTCATTTCCCACTGAAGAGCCTTTACTGCATCTCCAAGGGCCTCATTGTCTCCCCTCCCCTGTGAAGAAGGGCACAATGACCCTGCACACTACTGGTTTATCAAGTGATCACCTCACACTAGCCCCTGTGCCCTGCAGGGTGAGTTTGCTCGTCTATTTCTCTTATTAATCTGCTTCATTGTGTGATTTTCTGTGAACCTTCAGAGGGCAGAGGGAAAGCTTTCCCTTCACCCTACAGCACTACTTTTATATTTTGTACTATGTTGTTACTGTGCCTGTTCTATATTCACATATGTTCAGCTATACAGATACTTGCTGCTGCATCCCAGCTGCCTGGAGGGCTCAGGACATGACTGCTGCACAGGGGACCTGCAGCACCAGGACACGTGGCCTCGGTGGGCAGGGGATGTGCTCTCAAGGACTGTGCACATAGAGATGCCCTAAAATGCTCGCTCCAGGACAAAGCTACCTAATGATGCATTCCTCAGAGTGTTTCCACATTTTAAGGTGACATATGGCTGCACAGTCCACATATTGTAATATAATAATATATATAATTGTTTTCATTTCATGTAGCTGTGTAACAGACTACAACACATAGTGCACAAAGCAAGACAAATTCATTGCCCCATAATTCTGTACGTCAAGCTCAGGTGGCTTCTCTGCTCACGAAATTAAGGTGTCAGCTAGGACTGCCACCTGCCACCTCATGTAAGACTCAAGTCCTCTCCCCAGCACCAGTGGGCACAATGACCCCCTCACTGCTATAGAATGAGGGGTCCCTGTGTCTTGCTGGCTCTGGGCAGGGATAGCTGTGCTCACGGCTTGCCAAGTGCACTGCAGGATGTGCAGATGTGGATGTTGCAGCTTCTTTCAAGCCAGCATGAAGATATCTCTGGCATTGTTGTCTGTAAATATCTGGAGAAAATGATCTGTTTTTATTGGACCCACCTGATTAGGTCAGGACCACTATAAATAATCTTCTCCTTGCCATACTATGTAATATCACAGAGGAGACATATGGCCATATTGACAAGTTCTACAGACATTCAGGGACGGGATTATATAAGGCTTGTTGCACAATCTTAGGGATCATTTTAGAATTCTGCCGCCACAATCTTATATTAATGTACATGTGATATTAACATATGTAATATATAACAACACAATAATAATGACATCATAGGCCATTCTATGAGCAATTTCATTATTCGATCCTCATGACAAACCTATGAGAGATAATGAAATAATATATTTCTCATTTCACAGATTGCAGACGTAGCTGAACCTTGGTAAGGTTAAGTAATTTGCCCAAAGATATACAGCACTTGTGGCAGAGTCTGGATTATACCCAGGCCTGTTTCTAAACAACATGGATTCTTGAACTGGATACACCTGTTGCCCACACTCCTAGGCCCCTGCATTTCACAACACTTGTCACAGTTCCCATGAAAGAATTATTAGAATAATTGGTCACATTTCTCTCCCCAGATTGACATAAACTTCATCAAGTCAGTCACATCTAAATCAAGCTGGAAGAAAGTGGAAGGGACTAAGAAAATCTTATCTATCTACTTTTAGTAGGAAAGCAGTCATATAGCTGTGGCCATAAATGTGTTGCTTATAATTAATTGCAAGCTGCAAGAGAAGCTAGAGAGGGAGATTTTGTAAAGTATATTAATAAATTGGTTCGTAATGGAAAGGTGGTGTCTGTTACAGGCAGAGATTCTGTCTTATTCATTACCTCTGCACACCCTGGTTAGTGACATACACTTAGTAGGCTATGGGCTGAATGATTGCCTGTCAAAGGATGGGTATAAACAGGCAGCACAGGCCGGACATGCACTGGGTGGTCAGCATGTGACGCCCACTGGGGACCACCCTGTCCAGAGGCAGGTGGATGTTCCCCAGTACTGTGTTTGACTCGGCTGATTTAAAGGCAATCACAAACAGTTGCACCCTGTGAGCCCCACTAGCTGCAGAAAGTCTGAACAGTCTGCCCTGGGGTGGTGGGGTTACGGGGTTGGGCTGACCAGGAGGGGCTGCTCCCTGTAGCCAGTGCAGCTCTGCTCACAGCTAATGGGAAGAAGAGGGAGTGCTCAGACCTTCCTCTCTCTGCAAAGAGAAAAGCATCCCTGCCCTGATGATGGGAGATTTCTCTGCCTGAAGCCAGGGAGAGGAAGAACTTCAAAACCTCTTCCTAGCCATGTTTTTTTGCCCTTTCTGGTCTTCAATTTGCTTAATTCTCCCTTCACCTCCTTCTCCTCCTTTTTCTCCTCCTCGCCCTTCAGGCCGTGCAACGAGGAGTGTTTGAATTGTCCGGTGATATGCATGTTCCTGACCTGCTGCCCTCCCAGCCCCACAGGTTGACGCCTGTGGAGTCGCTGCCACCTTCCTGCATGGCCACCAGGGATGGGACCAGACAGCATGTCTGTTTCCCACGGCTGCGCAAACAAAGCACAAGCTGGGTGACTTAAACAGTAGATGTTTGGGGACTCTCGGTTCTGGAGGCTGGACGTCCCAGCTCGAGTGTCTGCAGGGCTATTTCCTTCTGAAGGCTGATGGGGAACCAGCTCCACGCCTCCCTCTGGGCTTCTGGTGGTTTTCAGGAAATTTCTTTGGCATTCCTTGGTGAGCGGACCACCCTGATCTCTGGCCTTCATGTGACATTCTCCCAGTGTGTGCATGTTCACATGTGTTGTGTGTATGTGTGTGTTGAGTGTGGTGTGTGTGCACATGTGTGTAGTGTATGTGCAAGCCTGTGCGGTATGTGTATGTGTATGTTTTTGTGTGTGTGGTGTGTCGTGTGGTGTTTGCATTTGTGTGTGTGTGGTGTATATGCATGTGTGGTGTCTGTGTGGTGTGCTTGTCTGCGTGCGTGTAGTATGCATGTATGTGATGTCTGCACGTTTCCCTCTGTGATGTGTATGGTGTGCAGTGTGTGTGTGTGCGTTTGTGTGTTCAGAATGCATGTGTGTGCATATGTGTGGGGTTTGTGTGCTCATATGTGTGGGGTGTGCGTGCGTATGGTATGTGTGCACAAGCGTTGTGTGAGCACGCATGTGTGGGGTATGCATGCACGGGTGTGGAGTGGTGTGTGTGACTGTGTGGTGTATGTGGTGTGTGTGCACGTGTGGTGTGTGTATGTGTATGATGTGTGTGCACGTGTGGTATGTGTGTGTGCAAACTGCCCCTTTTCATTAGGATATAGCCATATCGGTTTGGGGCCCACCCTAATAAGCTCAACTTGGTCTACTACAAAATCCCTATTTCCAAATAAGATTGTTTCACAAGCCCTGGGGGTTAGGACTTCAACAGCGTATCTGAGGGACATGATTCAACTCATGGCAATTAGAAGCTGGCACATGTGACCCTTTGCTTAAACAAAACCCAAACGTGATCTTTGGGCCTTCTGAAATGTCTCAAGCAAGAATCAGGACCTATAAAGAAATTATTTTTATGACCTAGATTTTTTAGGATAACTCCTACTCCATGTAATGTTTTCCAAAATAAGCAATTGATTAAACATAATTAAAATAGATTTAGGCTTTGTAACTTTATGAAACTTCTGAATAAATAAATGGCCAAATAAGAAAAAATGAACGATTATGACTTTAGTTATGATTTATGGTGCAACATGGGAAGTTTACCCACTGGGAGACTACAAAGTAGGTAATAGGTTCATTTTATGGAGGAACAGACTGAGTCCTTGGATAGTGAGAGACCACACCTGAAGTCAAGCTCAGCTGGGGAGGGCAGAGCCAGGACTCTAATCAATGAGTGTCTGATTCCAAACATGTTACAGCAAGCTGCCTATTTTTTGTCTCAAAGTATAATCTCCATACCTTTGTGGCTAAAATCAGCTGCCCAAATTACAATGACTGAATATGAAAAATGAGACCTGGATGAGCTAGAATTTTAATAAAAAGAGAAAAATGTGACCCATAGTGCTGAAATGCACTTCATCAATTTATTAATGTTCAGTTCCATCAGGTACACGGTGGTTATAAGTGAAGTGAGCAGGATGCAGGAAGTTTTGAATGTTGTTAAGATAATGTGGCTTAGTGTTTCAAATAACATTAAGCCCTTTAAAAGGTACATTTTTAACCCTTTGTGAGCATCTGTAGGTAAAAATTAAAAAAGCAAAAAATTCAAACCCTGTCTATACCACTACTAAAAACACTTCCAGAAAAGGTCAGACATTACTGACTTTGATAATCCCAAGAGTTTTAAAAAGTTATTTGTTTTAAATGACTTTTATGGTCTAGAAAATGTAGATTTCTCATTGAACTATTTAATTGAAATCTTCTTAATACACAGGTTAAGTCACATTAAAGAGAAGATAAAGAATCCCTTTAAATAACTTTGCTGTAATAGGTTTTTGTGGATAAGAACCTAATTTAGAATAAATGCGCCACTAGCTAGATTTAGAAATTTCTGTCATACACATTTCTGTCGCAAGTCTATTTGCAGTAATGGGCTTTGATACACATTGTCAAATGGTCGATTGATCTGGATGTTATCCCTTTCTTCACACAGGTCTAGTAAATGATGAGCAACTTTTGGAAATATTACCATCTATGCACAGCTTGATTTAATGATGGTAAAGTAAGAGAATTTAGACAACCTGCTTTCACCCGGTTGCTACCTCTCAAACCATTTCTGTCCAGGGAACTAAAATGCAGGCATCACACATGTTCGTGTTTACATTCACAGCATATGTGCACTAAACGCCACCGTGGCCAGGGCTGCTTGAGGTGACTGAGCCGCATCACAGGGCAGACCGATACAGACCCTGGCTCTGGGAAGTTCACTTTGTAGTGGAGGCAACAAGCAATAAACTAAGCAAAAGTCAGATGTGTCAGAATTAAGTAATTGAAATAAATAGCAAAGAGGTGATAGTGCTTGGAGAAAAAGGTAAAAAGGAGAACCAGGCACACAGCCACACTCAAATAGCAGTCAGGGCAGGCCTCACTGCACAGGTGATGACAGAGCCCCCAATGAGAGAAGCTGGAATTGGGCTTTAGTAGATGAAATTGAGCGGGACCACAAAGTGTGCTCAAGCAGGAATCTGGGCACTAAAGGGGCTGGCAGACAAAGCCAGCGGAGAAGAGTTCTGAAAAGAACCCGCATCTCACTTGCTCCTGGCTCCTAGTCCCATGGTTTAAAACAAGCACATCTGGCACAGAGAAGAGAGTTCTCAAGGCATTTTTGTTTTTCTTAGAGAGGAAGGGGACAGGGAGAAAGGTAAGTGGTTACAAGATGACTGTGGGTTGCAAATTACTCAGGGATGGTATTCTAACATCAGCTCAGGACAAAATGGAGATGTTCAAAATCACCTTAGAAAATTCCCCTGGAATTGCGCGGTGCCTGTGGCTCAAAGGAGTAGGGCGCTGGCCCCATATACCAGAGGTGGAGGGTTCAAACCCAGCCCCGGACAAAAACTGCAAAAAAAAAAAAAAAAAAAAAAAGAAAAAAGAAAATTCTCCTGGAACACACCTATAGCAACCTGGCCCACCAGCTCTGTGTAGCTCAACACTATTTTTTGGCATTGAAATAGATTTCTGTTTCTTTGGCCGAACAGCAGAAAAATCAATGATTCACATTGTAGGGGCTGTGTTCAATGTTTAAACATGGCGAGATGCTTACCAGGGAACTGAGAGAGATTATTGTCTCATCTCACTCCCAGGAGTGTGGTCATTGAGAGATGGCAGGCGAGTGCTATTTTAACATCATTCTGTATTTCTCTCCCAACCCAGCATAGCTGAATTTGTATAAAGTATTTAAAGTAATTGTTTAGTGCAGTGACACACCCTCCTCAGAAGCCTCAGTTCTGATGCTCATCAGCTGGTATCTCCCTGTCTGCATCTCTGAGTGACCCTCTGACTGTCAGTGGCCTGTTTTCTGCTGCTTTACAAAGTCACAAAAGTTTAGAGCTGTGTGGTTATTACCCTTGTTTGCTGTTTAATAGATTATGTCTTCCAAGGCCCATCATACAAATACTTCTCTTGGTTTGTTTCATTTGGTTCATTAAAACTAAGTCAAATGGGTTACAGACAAAAAACTTATGCAAACTATGGAATTCACTTCTCCACACTTACTGCAGGTGAATGTAATTCCAACTGAGAGAGCTGCTGGAGCCTGTTTCGGAAAGTTCCCAGTAGGGGAGCTTGAAGACTCCCAGTTTAGTTTTCAGTTGGGAATCTTCTCATTACATCACATAATCTTCTCCTTAGGGATGAGAAATAAGAAGATTAAGTCTTTGTCTAAGCAACACATTATAAGCTTAGCCAAGATTAACTGTGCTATAACTAAGATTGTGCGTTTAAGATTCCAGTTACTTAATTTAAATATGTTAAAAATTGAAGCAAAATCCTCAAAATTCTCCAAACCAGAAAACAAACAAGCTTCAATTAACTGAACAATAAAAACACAATTCTAAATGAGATTTTTTTCTTTCTTTGGTAAAGAGGGATATAAAAGTTGTGGGGGAAGCAATTGAAATTTACTTTTCCTGGGATCCAGAGCAAGATGGTGGCCAAGTAACAGCTTCCTTGCAACTGGGCACGGTGAGACTGGGAAGAGAAGACTTCAGGCATCTCCGGCTGGCGGGATCTGCCCAGAAACATCCCTTTGGGGACACAGGGAGACAACATGAGACTTCTGGACCCCATGAGGAAGGCAAAAGCAGTGGAGAGGGTGGTGCCTGTGGCTCATCGAGTAGGGCACCGGCCCCATATACCAAAGGTAGTGGGTTCAAACCTGGCCTCAGCGGAACTGCAA
>CAUYRH010119532.1:0-15752 GCA_963574655.1 Perodicticus potto
CGGGCGTTGTGGCGGGCGCTTGTAGTCCCAGCTACTTGGGAGGCGGAGGCAGGAGACTCGCTTGAGCCCAGGAATTAGAGGTTGCTGTGAGCTGTGATGCCACAGCACTCTATCCAGGGTGACAGCTTGAGGCTCTGTCTCAAAAAAAAAAAAAAATTTACAATTGCCAAAATGCGAAAACAACCTAAATGCCCATCAACCCAGGAATGGATTAACAAACTGTAATGTATGTACACCATAGAGCACTATTCAGCCATTAAAAAAGATGGAGACTTTACATCTTCTGTATTACCCTGGAAAGAGTTGGAAAACATTCTTCTCAGTAAAGTAACACAAGAATGGAGAAGAATCCAATGTACTCAATTCTAATATAAGCCAGTAGATGATCCCACATAAGTGAAAAACTCAAATCAATTCAAGGTGGGGTGGGGGAAGGAAGGAATGTGGAGAAGAAGATGGGGATTGACAATGTACGGCCCACCTCTTGGGGGCGGGACACTACTGTAAGAGTGCTTTACCTAACAAATGCAAACAGTGTAACCTAATTCTTTGTACCCTCAATAAACTTGAAACAGTAAAAAAATAATAATAATTAAATGTATTCTTCCCTCAAAAAAAAAAAAAATTCCAAAATGAAACTGTGCCCACAAAACAACTGATTGGTTCAGTGTCAGAAAGTGAGTTAGCAACTCACATTAGGTCAGTATTTAAAATTATTTATTATTATTTGATAGTTATAAAAATGTTTCTGAGACCCTTTCAGAGAATCAGCAAGGTCAAAGTAATTTTCATAATAATATTAAGACGTTATTTGCCTTTTTTATTTTCATTCTCTCAGGAGTGGATAACAGAGTTTTCCTGAGATTATGTGATATATGATTTTACAGCAGATCAAATAAAGAAGTAGGCATGAGAATGTAGCTGTCTTCTATTAAGGTGAACTAAAGATATTTGCAAAAATACAAAACAATGTCACCCTTTCTTGGTAAACTTTTGTTTTGGAAAACAGCTATGTTATGGATTACCCATATATAGAGAGAGAAAGAGAGTTATATACATAACTATATATATTAGATGGACATACATGAATTAGGTACGCAGTATTAAATATAGTTATATGTTATTGATGTTAATATGTAACAATTACTCTTATTTTTAGATGAATCAATATGTAATTTTTTCCAGTTATAGTTTTTAATATGGTAAATACTGACAGCTAAATAATCCATAAAAATCGAAATTCTTTGGGATCTTCAATTCATTGTAACAGTGTTGGAGACCAAAGAGTTTGAGAATCACTACTCAAAGAAAGGCCTCTTAGATCAGTGGTTCTCAATTAGACATGATTTTGCCTCCAGGGGACGCCTGACAACATCTGAAGACATTTTTGTTCATCACAACAACTTGGAGGGGGACGATAGGCAGATAGAGCTTACTGGCATCTAGTGGATAGAGGCCAGGAATACTGCTAACAGCCTCCACCACAATTATCTGGCCCCAAATATCAAAAAATGCTGAGGCTGAGAAACTGCTTTAGATTACCTGAGCAGGGTGGGGAGAATATACAGCAGAACCTCCATAGCTGACCACCTCCCTACATAGAACACCTCCTTAAATTGACTTAATTTTCACAAACTATAAGCACCACGTGTACATATCAGTACAGTTGACCTAGTTCCTTTATGCTGACCACCTCCGTATGTTGACTAGTTTGCTATAGGGCCTTAGATGGTCAACTTACACAGGTTCTTGTGAAGATCTAGACACGCCCTCTAGTGGCAAAACACAGCAATACAAAAATCTTTAGCGAAATTTCACTGCAATTGCCTCCGTTGAAAAGTATATAAATTTCCCCCCAAAAAAATTTCCTTGTGAAGCTAGGTTGCACTTTTTTCTTAAAGACAAGGTCTTGCTCTATTGGCTAGGCTGGAGTACAGTAGCACAATCCTAGCTCACTGCAACCTTGAACTCCTGGGCTTAAGGATTTTCCCACATTAGCTCCCCTAGTAGCTGGGATGTGATGCCACACTTGGCTAATTTTATTTTTTTATTTTTTTGTAGAGATGGGGTCTTGCTATGTTGCCCACACTGGTCTCTAACTCCTGGCCTCAAGCCATCCTCCTGCCTCAGCCTCTGAAAGCACTAAGTTTCCATGCATGAGCTGCTGCTCCTGGCTCATTCCCGTAATGCATCCCTGCTCGTCATAGGTAAAAATGGTCTTGTGGGTTTCACCCATTTCAGCTCTACCAGAACCAGAAATGTAAGGCATCCTTTCAGATGCTTCCAAGACAGAGAAAAAGAGCAAACATATGGAAGGTATAAAATGCTAAAATATACAACAGCGCCTCACTTTGTTGCCCTTGGTAGAGTGCATGGTGTCACAGCTCACAGCATCCTCAAACTCTTGGGCTCAAGCGATTCTCTTGCCTCAGCCTCCCAAGTAGGTGGGAGGGACTACAGGCACCCACCACAATGCCCGGCTATTTTTTTGTTGTAGTTGTCATTGTTGTTTAACAGGCGGAGGCAGGGTTCAAACCCGCCACCCCAGTATATGTGATCAGAGCCCTAAACACTGAGCTATGGGTGCTGACCCCAAAATTTCTATATGAAAATTACTCAAATCATGTTTTAAACTTATGAAGTTAAGCCAAAGTCTCTTTGTTCTGAATCATTTAGTACTTTTAATAGTTTTTTGATGGGCTCAGCGCCTGTGGCTCAAGTGCTAAGATGCCAGCCATATACACCTGAGCTAGCAGGTTCGAATCCAGCCTGGGCCCGCCAAACAATAAAGACGCTGCAACCAAAAAATAAAAATAGCCGGGCATTGCGTCCTAGCTACTTGGGAGGCAGAGGCAGGAGAATAGCTTGAGTCCAGGAGTTGGAGGTTGCTGTGAGCTGTGATGCCACGACTCTCTACCCAGGGTGACAGCTTGAGGCTCTGTCTCAAGAAAAAAAAATAGTTTTGCGATGAACTGATAAGAATAAAATAGACCTCTGCCCTGTGTTTTTTTGCAAGACACACTGACAGGTTATCAATTAAACAATTACGGTACTGTTTATTTTGAGTTAGCAAATATTCCCAGAATCCCTAGTGTTATCCAGGCTCGGTGCAACTTCAGACCTATTCAGCTGTGTTTTTCCTTCATTAATTCAGCAGGCATTTGTTACTTTCATCTCAAGAGTTGTCTTACCCTTGAATAGGATTCTGGGGAAAATAAGTATTTTTCCTTTTTCCCATAAGCCTACCACTTTGCTCTCTTTTGATAACAATGTGGATCTGAAAAGCCAGAGTACAGCCACCAACTTACACACAGTTTTGGGGGTTACAGTAGGCCTCCTCAATCTTCTCCATGGAGCAGAGGTCTCTCCACAGCCCTTCGAAGAGCATCTGCCACCGGTAGGGCAGGTGGAAGTGGTCTTTGTTGCAGTTACCTAAAAGACAGAGAGGAGGTCTGAGGGCCCATTCAGCGGAGATTCTAATCAAGTCAACCAAGTTCATTGCTGGCTTTCCCTCTCTGGACCTGCCTTTCCCACCCTGCCAGACAGTTCCCATTTTTATCTTTGCTCACCTTGGTCCCACCCCCATATCTATTATCCAGCTTCCTTTATTCTCCATGGAGACTCAACAGAAAACAAAAATTTTGGCTGAGTGCAGTGGTTCACGTCTATAATCCTAGCACTCTGGGAAGCCGAGGCAGGTGGATCCCTTGAGCTTAAGAATTCAGAGAACAGCCTGACCAAGAGCAAGACCCTGTCTCTACTAAAAACAGAAAAACTAGTCAGGTGTGTGGTGGGTGCCTGCAGTTCCATACTACTTCGGAGGCTGAGGCATGAGGGTCGTCTAAGCCCAAGAGTTTGAGGTTGCTCTGAACTATGACACCATGGCACTCCACCCAGGGAGACGGAGTGAGACTCTGTCTCTAAGAAAACAAAAATTTCTCTCTCTCCAAAAAGTCACTTTACAACATGGAAATCAGAAGTAATTATAAATTTACAGTTATCCTTTCTACACCTCCCTGAGTGCATATATTAAGATAAAATGCTTTCCAACATAGGCAAGAACCTGTATTTCTTTGAATCCCTGCCCTACGATCTATCTCTTCCAGAAAGATTCTCCCAACTAAAATCACTCCATTCTCATCAGACTTGTATTTTGTATTCTCTTAGCCAGGACTCAATTCCCAGTGTGGGCTTCATTATGGTTGTTTTTTGTTTTTTTTTTTTTTTTAGACAGAGTCTCACTTTCACGCCCTTGGTAGAGTGCCATAGCATCACAGCTCACAACACCCTCCAGCTCTTGGGCTTAGGCAATTCTCTTGCCTCAGCCTCCCGACTAGCTGGGACTACAGGTGTCCGCCACAACGCCCAGCTAATTTTTGGCCGGGGCAGGGTTTGAACCCATCACCCTCAGTATATGGTGCTGGCGCCATAGAAGTCACCCATTTTTTTTTATGTAGTTTTCTCATTCATGCCCCATCTTAGCTACAACCTCACTAAAGAGTTGCATCCTCGTTTAGCTTACATCCCCCTTGCATATCTAGTGTAGGGACAGGTGTATGAAAGATGGCCATTAAAGGAACACAGGCTAGGGCCAGGGGTGGTAACTCATGCTTATAATCCTAGTCCTCTGGGAGGCCAAGGTGGGTGGATTGCTTGAGCTCACAAGTTCGACACCAGCCTGAGCCAGAGCGAGACCCCATCCCTAAAAAACAACCAGGCAATGTGGTAGACACCTGCAGTGCCAGCTACTTGGGAAGCTGAAAGAAGAGACTCGCTTAAGCCCAAGACTTTGAGGTTGCTGTATGCTATGACACTTCAGCACTCTACCCAGATGACAAAGTGAAACTCTGTCTGAAAAAAAAATTTTTTTTTTTTAAAAAAGAATGCTGGCTAAACAGCAAATGAATGTCATAAGCAGAAAATCAGAAAATAATTTTGTTTCTTAAAATTTGCATTGTGTTACGTTTAAATTGTTTTGAGATTTTCAAAAAGATGTATGATTTCTTTAAAACAAAAAGAGGCAAAAAAAAAAAAAAAGAGAGAGAGAGAGATAGGTTCAGACACCACAGGGATACCCCTAGCATGGCACTGCTAAAAGGTGGCTGATTCAAAAGTACATAGGCACTTGGCTCGGCACCTGTGGCTCAGCGGGCTAAGGCGCCAGCCACGTACACCTGAGCTGGCGGGTTCGAATCCAGCCCGGGCCCGCCAAACAGCGATGGCTGCAACCAAAATAAATGGCCGGGCATTGTGGCAGGCGCCTGTAGTCCCAGCTACTTGGGAAGCGGAGGCAGGAGACTCGCTTAAGCCCAGGAATTGGAGGTTGCCGTGAGCTGTGTTGCCACAGCACTCTACCCAGGGTGACAGCTTGAGGCTGTGTCTCAAAAAAAAGTACATAGGCACTCATTATAGTCCACACTTCACATTCATTAGAATGGCTGCTATCAAAAACAAATAACACAGGGTGGCGCCTGTGGCTCAAAAGAGTGGGGCACCGGCCCCATACACTGGAGGTAGCAGGTTCAAACCCAGCCCCGGCCAAAAACTGCAAAAAAAACAAAAACAAAAACAAATAACGCAGAAAAATAACAAGTGACTGATGAATATGGGGAAAAATTAGAACCCTTTTGCATTGCTGGTGAAAATAAAAAATGGGATAGCCACTGTGGAAAATAGCTCCTCAAAATATTAACCATATATGATCCAGCAATTCTACTTCTGGGTACACACATATACACAAAAGAACTGAAAGCAGAGTTTTAAGCAGATATTTGCACACTCATGTTCAAAGCAGCATTCCCCACTCCCCCCCCCCCACCCGAGAGTCAGAGTCAGCTACCCCTGTAGCTGGGACTAGAGGTGTGATCCCCGGCACTCTGTCAACTTAAAAAAAATTCTTTTTCTTATTTAGAGAAGGGGGTCCTGCTTTGTTGCCTAGGCTGGTCTCAAACTCCTGGCCTTAAGTGATCTTCCTGCGTCATCCTCCCAAAGTGCTGGGATTATATAGGTATGAGCCACTGTACCGGGCCTATAGCTGGTCAAAAGGTAGAAGCTTACAGAAAATCCTAAGTTTACTTACTCTTGAGTTGACACCCCTTATACAGATGGTCAAGACAAATTTCCTTTGAGTTAGGATCCTCCATCCTAGAAAATGTGGTACCTACAATATCAGCCACAGAACCTGTAAAACAGAAGTTTACATAAGTGTTTGAACCAAAAATCAAGATACCATCTTTCTCTCGATGGGAAAGAATTTCTGAAACGGAGGCCCTGTACAAGACAACTCCTGTGATTCATGCTCGTGTCTAGACAGCCCCACCCTGAAATGAAATGTGGACATGAGGGTCATATAAGAGCTATGTTTATTTCTTGTTTTTTGTTTGTTTGTTTGTTTGAGACAGAATCTCACCCTGGGTAGAGTGCTGTGGCGTCATAGCTCACAGCAAATTCAAACTCTTGGGCTCAAGTGATTCTCTTGCCTCAGCCTCCTGAGTAGCTGGGACTACAGGCGCCTGCCACAATGCCCGGCTATTTTTAGAGACAGGATCTCGCTCTGGCTCAGGCTGGTCTCGAACTCAGGAGTTCAGGCAATCCACCCACCCACGCCTCCCAGAGTGCTAGGATTACAGACGTGGGTCACCACATCTGGGTATGTTTATTTCTTAAACCACCATGGAACTATTGCTCTTGTCAGTAAATGCAGCAACTTGCTCCACGTGTGGTTCAAATGGTTGGTCTTTCCCTGTCTTCATAATTCATCTTCCTCTATGGTACCACCCCTGAACCAAAACCCTCTACCTCTATGCTCTTTAAGAGCTACGGGAGGGCGGAGGGAGGGTAATTGGTGGGACCACACCTACGGTGCATCTCACAAAGGTACATGAGAAATTTACTAGGTGTAGAATATAAATGTCTTAACACAATAACTAAGAAAATGCTGTGAAGGCTATGTTAACCAGTTTGATGAAAATATTTCAAATTGTATATAAAACCAGCACATTGTATCCCATGATTGCATTAATGTACACAGCTATGATTTAATAAAAAAATTAAAAAAAAAAAAGAAAAGGGCTCCAGTAGAACATCTCAGGAGAAACCACCAGCCACAGCCACTCTGCTTCTAGACTACAAGGCTCTTCAGTGACTTACGCTCAGCAGAGCCTGGGGTCCTCCTTGTGGACTCACTGGCAGGGGAAATAGGGCTTTGGGTGGAGTTCTGGACAAGGGTCCCAGAGGCTGCAGCTCTGTTGCTTGAGGAAGGTGAAGGTGACTGAAGCAGGCTGCTGACTAGCGCAGGTGCCTTGGTTTCCCCAGGTGTGGCCAGGACCTGGCTTCTCAGACTCTGACCTCCAGAGTGTAATGCATCTTTTTCCCCAATAACTGCCATTTTTAAGCCCAAACCGGCAGCACCAGTATTTTCTACATTTGTAGTTTTATCCATAATTTGACTAGAGCCATTTGGTACACTGTGGACAGTGCTACTAGCCGAGACTGTCTTCCCTCTGTATTTACCGTTAACAAAGGCCACTCCTGCATAATCACTGTCTGTAATTTTGTCGGTGGCCTGGAGATCTTGGGAAGTGGGTCCAGTGTCCTGATTCCTCGGTAATGACATTTCTCTCTGACCGCTGATTGTGCCTTTGTAATTGAAAGATCTTGGGGGAATTAAACCCATGTCTTCTCCATCAGCATTATTATTAAAAAGAACGTGCTGGATGTCTTGAATTCCACTTTTGCTGTCGACGTCGCTGAAGTCAGAGTAAAGCAAGCCTGTGCTCTCTCTGGTGGTCACAGCCGCAGGTGTTGGTGCAGCACCAAGAGGAGAGTGGGGACTGGTCAGAAGTGGAGAAAACATGCTCTCTTTCCTGGTGCCTTGGTCACTCAGCCAGGATGTGGGGCCCTTTGGGTTGGAGGCTGGTGTTGAATCCAAAACAAGGTAAGGGTTGCTGTGATTCCCATGAAAGAGGCCTTCTGGATTGACATTCTCTGAAAACTTCTGACCTGCTCCTCCAAGACTAATGGCCTTAGACGAAGCCAAGGAAGGCTGAGTGTAATCCTGAGTCCCCAGGAAGGCGAACTCGTGGGTGAGACCATCTACAGACACATCCTCCCCAGGAGCCCTGCAGCCGATCTGATCTGGACTGGGCGTGGAGGACCTTTGAGCGGATGCTGAAGCAGATGAAAGAAATTCCTGGCTTCCCTGAAAGAATCGCTCTCTACTTTTGCTTCTACCTCTGTATGCCCCGCCTCTGCGATGTGAGGAAGGAGCTAGGGAAAAAAAAAAGAAATGAAATAATGAAAGTTAGAGTTAAAGTGATGTGAGTTCCTACCACCATTTCTCCTCTTAGCTTTTCTGGCTTTGCTATCCAAGTTCTTTTTTTTTTTTTTTTTTTGGCAGTTTTTGGCCGGGGCTGGGTTTGAACCCACCACCTCCGGCATATGGGGCCAGCGCCCTACTCACTGAACCACAGGTGCCGCCCAACTATCCAAGTTCTATCAAATTACTTGTCCTCATCTGGAGTGTTAACAGTCTTAGGATGGGTTGTTCCAATGATGGAAGAATCTTGACATTCTGTGGGCATGGAAGAGAACATCATTCCATGGCCTAGGATACCAGGGGACCCTGGTTCTCTTCCTGCTTCTCCTCTGGGTCTGAGATTTAGGCCCCAAGCCCCAACTCTTAGGTGGGGGTGTCCACTAGCCCCTGGTCCCAAGTTCACATTCACTCCATGGTGAATGGAGAGACAGAGTAGGGCAAAGCACGGAGATTTTCCAAACATCATTTTTATTTTGCCTGTACTGTAATATGGGTACCTGACAATCTGAGGATTCATAATACTTAAATAGAAAATGAAACTAACATTCTGAAGGTCTGGTTTTCTTTAAGCCAGAAAAATTTCCACATTTCTTTCTCTAGCGCCCCTTTCCCCAATTCCCAAGCATAATATCAAACGTCCAAATCGACAAAGCAGGGACGGGAAGGGAAACTGGCTTCTCTGTAGAAACTGGATGAGTCACACCCCACCCCGGAAGCAGAGAGGAAGGAAGGAAGGAAGGGATGAGGGCATGTTTGTGAACGTGTGGCGAGTGTGTGCATGCGTGGATGAGTGTGTGCTGAGGGTCTGTGTGGAAGATGTACAGGAAACATAAAATCTCAGAACCCCCCAAACTCATAATGTCAAAAGGGAGACCAAGGCGGAGAACTGCGTCACGCAGCACTGCAAGCCTCTGCCCAAACCAAATAGCTGTTGATTTATGCACAAGCCAGGTTCCCATAACAACAAAGGTCCTTTGCCTCTCCAAATGACTCTCCTCAGGGAATGCTCGCAGGGAACTGCCTCATTAGCCCTAAAACTTCTCAGGGTATATGGTCCCTGCCAAACATGCACATGCCAATTATCACCTTAGAGCCACAACCTAAATCCTTGCTCTTGAGTTCTAAGATTCACACTGACCTTGCGAATTGCAAGTTTATCTCCACGGATGTGAACCAAGGACAAATCAGATATCTCAGCCACTCCTCTGTGAAGAAGACTACATCATTAACTTTCTTTCCCTCACCTTATCTTAGGTAAAATGTAGATTTACTGAGCACTTGTTAGAGCCTCACAAGAATGTAACATCTGCCTCACTGCCTACCTCTCCCCATCCGCCTCTCTCCTGTAATACCTCATGGCTGGGCGGCGCCTGTGGCTCAAAGGAGTAGGGCACCGGCCCTGTATGCCGGAGTTGGCAGGTTCAAACCCAGCCCTGGCCAAAAACTGCAAAAAAAAAAAAACCTCAAGGCCTGTTTCTTTACCCCTTAGTGAGGCTAATAAATGTGAGGAACAAGAATGAGATACTTGGGGTGAAAGTCCTTTGTAAACTATAAACCCCTTCCCAAATATAAGGTGTAATTGTTCATTACTTTACAGAATCTTAGAATCACGTATTCTATCTGCTTCATAAAATTCTTCATCTTTTCTACATACAGAGGATGCCAAAAAAATTGTATATACATTTAAAAAAAGGGAAAAACTGTACTGAAATTGTAATGCTCGATATATACTCATAACATTTGTTAGCCTGTATACTGTATCTTATAGCTCTTAAAAATACAGAAGTCAAATGTGACTGTGTATTACAACTTTAATGCACTTTTTTCCTTTCTTAAAGTGTGTATACATTTTTTTCTACCCTGAGTATATTTGACAAAGGCATTGAAAATACCACCATATAATATGAAAATGCTCAAGAAATATCACTTTATACCCACTAGAATGGCTAACTATCAAAAAATAAGAAAATAGGTAATCATAAAAGGGATGTGAGAATTTACCGCAATTAAAAAAAAATAATTTCTTAACAAAATGGCACTGAGGACTACAAATTAAATTCTATATGGTTTTGCATTATTGCTAAATTTTCTGTATTAATTGTATTACGGTTATGTAAAAGAATGGCCATGTCCTGAGGAAATGCATACTGACATATTCAGGTGTGACGTGTCAGGATAGATCAAATGCTTTAAACACAAAAATGTCCCGTGTGTGCATGTACATAAAAATAGAAAACAGAAAAAAAGCAATTGTGACAAAATGTTAGCAACTGGCAGATCCAAAACATTTTTGTTTCTTCTCTCAAAAAAAAAAAAAAGCCGTATCTAAGCATATAGGTGAAGTTTGGAAGGGAAAATGAAGACAGTTTTATGCGATAAGGCAGAGCCATAATAGGTAAAGTTTTTCTTTCTTTGTAATATCTGTTCATTTGAAAGTTCACATAAATGGGGCGGCGCCTGTGGCTCAGTGAGTAGGGTGCCAGCCCCATATACCGAGGGTGGTGGGTTCAAACGAGGCCCCCAGCCAAACTGCAACAAAAAAAGAAAGTTCACACAATTAAAAAGAAGGAAGTGTTTACCTCTCGACCCCGGGGGGTTCCTCCGGGCGTGCTTGCTGTTACAGATGTCCTGGATGTTCTGGACCACGTCCGGACTCAGCCCATGCTCCCTCATGGTGGCCAGCACCTTTCTGTCCATCAGGTTATGGGACCGGAGACAGTTGGGGTAACTACAATTCCCTCGGGTGAAGTGGTCACAGATGTGGAGTCTGTCACACTGCGGCTGCTGACTGCAAATCTGCTTCCGACCCTCTCCCTTGTAACTTTTGCATATCTGCAGAAGGGAGAAACAATAGCCAGAGACAACACACCTTCCAGTATCTGCCAAATGCTCATTACGGCAAGTTCAAGTGCACACAAATTCCCGAAGCAAGCAGAGATACACCAACGGAAAAGGAATTACACATATATTCCACGATCCTGGATGAGTTGCATTCACTGGTGATTTCTGAGAGCCAGAAGAGGCCTGCAGACTAACCAAAAGATAGTGAAGAATTTGATGACTCTTGGAAGACTCAAAATAAGATAGGCAACTATGATTACGACCCAACTTGAGAGGTATGTTGCAAAGGAACCCAAAGGAGGAAGGTTTGTCTTGGGATAGTAACTGACTTAGCAATTATAAAGGACAAGGACATGTATGTCTTACCTGCAATTGCTTGGGAATCTAGAATTGAGTCTCTGCTAGGCAGAATGTAAGTTTCTCTAACAATCAACCAAAGAAGATAATTTTTATATTACTTTTTAAATAGACATATCTATGTATTTAGCTCTACCTACATATACTTCCTAGTGAAAAGAGGGCAGAAGAAATACTGTCACTGAGGTCAGGCCATAGGATGCAGGATTGGAAAGTGCTGGTTTTAAAGCCTGAGGCCCGGCCAGGTATGATGGCTATTGCCTGTAATCCCAGCATTCTGGGAGGCCAAAGCAGCTGGATTGCTTGAGCTCAGGAGTTCAAGACCAGCCTGAGCAAGAATGAGACCCTGTCTCTACTAAAAATAGAAAAAACTAACTGGGTGTCATGGCAGGCACCTGTAGCCCCAGGTACTCTGAAGGCTGAGGCAAGATTACTTGAGCACAGGAGTTTGAGGTTGCTGTAAGCTATGATGATGTCATAGCACTCTACCCTGTGCAACAGAATGAGACAAGTCTCAAAAACAAAAACAAAAACGAAACAAAACAAAACCCCAAATAATCTTTAAAAACAATAAAACGAGGCTTATTAAAAAAACAATAATAAAAGCAACTGTGTGGCCTCAGGGGACCCACTTACCTACTCCCAGCTTCTTTTTCTTTTGCTGGGAAAATACTTGCTTTGTCTACCTCAACAAAGTTGTTCAGCAGACTAACAAATACAGCTAGTAGAGTTGTTCAGCATATAACAAATATGTCCATGTGTTGTGCAAAATACAAAGTGTGATGCCAATGTCTGACCATGAAATGAGAAAATAAAGCTAGTGAGAAACTGAATTTCAGACATTTTGAAAATTAAGACATTTATAAGCTGTTTCAATAGACTCTAAGCAAACCAGATCGACACGGTTCACAATAATTTGTCTAGATAGCAAAGCCATGGACTCAGACTCTAGGAACAATGGTTTTGCTACAGAGACCACTTCTAAAACCCGATTCAAATAAATAGTTGTGATTGCTGTGGAGTCTATTGTCCAGAGTCCAGACCAGGGGTTTTCAAAGAGTGGTCCCTGGACCACCTGGAGACTTAGAAACACAACTCCTCAGACCCTTCCCCGCATCTGGAGGTGGGGGTCCAACAATCTGTATTTTTAACAAATCCTCCAAGTGATGCTGAAGCGTGTCCTAGAGGTTACAGCAAAAACAACAACAACCAAAAAAAAAAAACCTAATTAGCAACCTTACAAGTGATGGTTTGGTAACATTTTTACTACTATACCAATGTTTAAGCAAAAATGTTCTTGCCTTAATTAGGCCAGAATAAATGAAAGTACTTTTTCCTTTAACAAGTACATTGCAGGCCTAGCGCTGTGGGAGGCCGAGGCGGGTGCATTTCCTGTGCTGGGAGAGTTTGAGACCAACATAGGCTTGAGTGAGCCAGAGGAAAAAAAAGACCCCATCTCTTCTAAGAGAAAAGAAGACGCCCGGCGTTGTGGCGGGCGCCTGTAATCCCAGCTACTTGGGAGGCTGAGGCAAGAGAATCGCCAAAGGAAGAAAGGAAAAAAATAAAAAAATAAACCTCCAAACTAAGAAGAGTGAAAGCCAGCTGAAATTAAAAGCAAAAAAAAAAAAAAAAAACAAAAAGAAAGAAAGAAAGAAAGAAAGAAAAAGAAAAAAAAAAGAAGTACATTGCAATTTTACAGGTTTATACCAGGAAGTCAAGTTGCCTGGTGTTTTTATGTCCTCACAGGTCAAAGCAAAGTGAAAAAGTGGGAATATTTTAACTTTTTTAGGGCAAGAGCGTCTGCCCACTGCTGCCTCCCATCTGCAGGGATTCTGAAATCTTAGCTGAGTGAAAGCAAAGCAGGCAGCGAAGTGACTGAGAACATCCCACCGTGGCCCTCAGGTCCTTGTCCACTGTCCTCCCCCCCCCCCCAGCTGTTTCTCTACAGAAATTAACTTAGCCCCTCTTTCCCTCCTCACCCCTTTTGATAAAGTCCAGATTACCCAAACAAAGGCTGCTAATCTGCAGGGATAATTCCTCCCTCCGTGGAGAGCCCTTCTTGACCAACTATTCTTGAAACTAGCTGAACTCTTCACCCCTCCTGCTAAGGCCCCATGAAAAGATCTCATCCTACTCCCCCAGGTAAAATGCTCCTTTAGAGACTTTTCTTGCCCGGCAGAAACTCATGCCAACGACACTAAAGCTGACTAAAGCTCCTCAGGCCTTTACAGATGGCTGACTCCTAAGCTAGGCGATCACGTGATAGAGAAATAAAATTAAATTTGGGGGAATCTCTGTCATGACAGCTTAGCATCCTCTTCCCCCGTCATCTTCCAAACCTCAGTTCACAGCTCACCTCTTCGGAGAAGCCACCCAGATATAAAGTATCAATTAGCCCTCCTCCTGTGACATCTTCAGCCCACACTTGCTCACACAGGCTTCAGTAGCAGCCTGGTGGAGACATTCCAGACTCAAATTAATAGGAAACTTCACACAGGAGAGAAAGTGTCGGGTTCTCTTAGGTCACTCTGCAATAGCCCCGCCTGCCGCCTGCCCAGCTGATGCTGACTACGAGTCTTTCCCACTCCTACACCAGCACATCCATGCCACGGCACTGCCCATGGTATTTTCTCCCTGCTTCTTTCTCTCTCTTTTTTTTTTTTTTGGTTGCACTTTGGCTGGGGCCGGGTTTGAACCCACCATCCTCGGTATATGGGGCCGGTGCCTTACCCACTGAGCCACAGGCGCTGCCCCTTTTTTGTTCTTTTTTTGAGACAGAGTCTTACTATGTCGCCCTTGGTAGAGTGCTGTGGCATCACAGCTCACAGCAACCTCAAACTCTTGGGCTCAAGTGATTCTCTTGTCTCAGCCTCCCAAGGAGCTGGGACTACAGGCACCCGCCACAATGCCTGGCTACTTTTTTGTTGCCGTTGTCATTGTTGTTAAGCAGGCCAAGGCCAGATTCACACCCACCAGCCTCAGTGTATGTGGGCTGAGCTATGGGCACCAAGCCCTTCCTGCTTTTTTTTCTTTTTCAGTGAGAGTCTCACAATGTCACCCTGGGTAGAGTGCTGTGGCATCATAGCTCACAGCAACCACAAACTCTTGGACTTAAGTGATTCTCTTGCCTCAGCCTCCCAAGTAGCTGGAACTACAGAGGCCAGCCACAATGCCAGTTATTTTTTGGTTGTACTTGTCATTGTTGTTTGGCAGGCCTGGGCTGGATTTGAACCCGCCAGCTCTGGTGTATGTGACTGGCACCCTTAGCCGCTGAGCTATACGCACCAAGCCACCCTCCCTGCTTCTTAAATGGAGGAATCGTAACTTACCTCAGGCATAAAGAAAGGATCACTTTGGAGGAGGAGCACTGCTAATTCCTCTTGGTTAAGGCCAGAGAGCTCATGCAATTTCAGGATTCTAAAGTTCTCTTCAGAGAGAACCTCATGAGAATATTTGCATAAATTCCTGGAAGAAAACATGACAATTGTCAGTGTTTCCACTTTACAGAAGTAAAGAAAAAGAAAATCATCCACAAAATGTTTAGTCGACAAAGAATGATGTCCGCAGGCTGGCCGGTGGCTCATGCCTATAATCCTAGCACTCTGCGAGGCAGAGACAGGAGGATTGCTTGAAATCAGGAGTTTGAGACTAGCCTGAGCAAGACCAAGGTCCCGTCTCTACTAAAAATAGAAAAATTAGCCGAGTGGCCTGGTGGGTGCCTGTAGTCCCAGCTACTTGGGAGGCTGAGGCAGGATCGCTTGAGCCCAGGAGTTTGAGGTTGCTGTGAGTTAGGCTGATGCCAAGGTACTCTAGGCTGGGCAAGAGTGACATTCAGTCTCAAAAAAAAAAAAAAATCATGCCTTTACCCTAACACAGGTTGGTTATGCTAGAGAATAACTTTTAATAAAATAAATCTATGAAACGACTAGTCACGTGAGGTTGTAGTTGTGGTGTATTTCTTCACAAATTATACAGATATATATATACACATAACTGACTTTAAATTATTACAATACTTCTTTGGGCTCGGTGCCTGTGGCTCAACGGGCTAAGGCGCCAGCCACATACACCTGAGCTGGCGGGTTCGAATCCAGCCCAGGCCGCCAAACAACAATGATGGCTGCAACCAAAAAATGACTGGGCGTTGTGGTGGGCGCCTGTAGTCCCAGCTACTTGGGAGGCGGAGGCAAGAGACTCGCTTGAGCCCAGGAATTGGAGGTTGCTGTGAGCTGTGATG
>CAUYRH010119538.1:0-16498 GCA_963574655.1 Perodicticus potto
GTATTATTTTTATTAAAAATCAAATGTCTTCGTACAATAACGAAGAAAATGCCATGAAGGGTATGCTAAACAGTTTGATGAAAACATTTCAGATTGTATATGAAACCAGCACATTGTACCCCTTGATTGCACTAATGTACATAGCTATGATTTAAGAAAAAAAAAAATAATAAAAACAGAAAACAAAATTTTTTTTCTGAATATTTTAGATCTGCAGTTGGTTGAATCTGCGGATATGGAACCTGCAGATCCTGAATGCCAACTATACCCATAGATATCTTGAACTTATTGTTCCTACCTAACTAGAGTTTTGTATCTAAGACCAATAGCTCCCCAATCCTGCTTCCTTCAGAAGGCTTTTAATGATAGAGATTTTGCTGTATGCATTTTACTTACTAAAACATCCATGTAACAAATTCATCATGCTTAAAGTGTTCTTTATCTACAGTTGGTAGATATAAAATGTGTTGTCCAAAGATTTTTCAGGTGTCAGAAAATTGCTGTCAGATTTTAAGCCAGGAGGAAGCATAGCATATAAAGTCTCCAGTATGGGGACAGCTTCTTATTTGCCCCAACTGTTACTGCCATCTTCAACAGCTATGATGTATTAAACAATTGTCCCTGATTGTTTTTAACAAACACCTGGTTGGGGGCTTGTGGTACTGCCAGAAGTGAGTCACGTCTATAAAGACGTGCACTGCAATGGATTTTCCAGGGAACTGCCAGCAAGGTAAAATAATGACACTTCTCTCCGTTGGTCCTTCCAGCAGCTGCTAGGTTGCTGGTTTTCACTTTCGTGCAGAGCTCTTGATTTTCAAGGCTTGGATAGAGAGTAGAAGGGGATTAAAACTGTGCAAGTTAAAAGTTTGCTTTTATAATAGACATTAAGCCATTTTTCTTGAATAAACACACCTTGGATTATCGCATGCCTTCAGTTAATTTCCAGTTATGAAAAGTTGATTTTGACAATTTTTGCTGGTGTACTCATTGCTTTGGGGCAGGAACAGCTTTTCAGAGGTCTTTACTCTGACATTCCCACTGATGTTCTGTCCCTTTAGTTTTCATGTTACAAATAGTATCTCCTTCCAATCTGCCATTTCTATCAGCTTTGCCAGTGGTGTCTTTCATCGAATAGGAGCCCTGATTTTTAATACAATCAAGTTTATCCCGTTTTCACCTTATGGGTTGTGTATTGGGTGTTTTGCTTAAGAAGAGTTTTCTTATCCATGGGTCACAAAAGTGTTTTCCTATATTAGCATCTCTTGATTTTATAATGTTGTCTTCCATAATTAGTTCTTTAATCCTAGAGTCCACTTTTATAAGCAATGTTAAACGGGGAACTTGTTTTGTTTTTCTATTGTGGCATGAACCAGTTTTCTGAATAGCATCTATAAAATAATCTGCACTTTTCTCATTTATTTGTAGAACCTCCTTAATTTTGTTAGGGTTACTTATATAAATGAGTCTGTCTCTGAGCTCTCTGTTATGTACTTAGGTTAGTTTTCAATTCTTGGACCAGTAACAAAGTGTTTTAATTATATGGACTTTCATCTTGTCTTAATATCTTATAGGAAAAGTCCTTGTTCTTTGCTCTTCTTTTCAGAGTTTATCTATTTCTGGGCCTTTATTTTTTTCATTTAAACACTGAAATTTATGACATTCCTCAAAATAGCCAGTAAGAATTTTGATAGAATTGTGTTGACAGTATTTATTAATTTAGGACAAATTGTCACCTTTATTATACTATCTCATCCTATTCAAGAGTATAGAATGTCTATTCAATTCTACTTTCATATCTTTAAGAAAGTTTTCAAAGGTCTTATGAATTCTTTTTTTAATTTCTAGGAACTTTATACTGTATAGTTTCTTTGAGAATGTCTTGTTTTTCATTATATTTTCTAGTAGGTTATCACTATTGTAGAGAAATGCTTCTAATTTGTATATATTTACATTGTAAGTGTTAGCCTTGCCAAACTCTTATACTTCCTAATATAATTTATAGATTCTTGTGGTTTTTTTGTTTAAGTAATTTATATTCCCTACAAATAATGACAACTTTCTCTTCTTTTGCTATCATTATAGTACTTTTTTCTTTTTTATAATGTTCACCAGGGTCTTCATTAATATGTTAAACACTGAAATTTGGCTCTGAGTTTTTATGAGTATAATACTTTTCTGTTCTTCAGTATTTTTTCAGAAGAATTTCTTATTTCCTTCCATATATCTTAGGCACCCTCCTTGATTTATTTTTTGTCATATGCGAGTTCTTCCTCTAAGAGTTTTTCAAAATAAGTCTGTTTTATGGGGAAATCTGAGGTTTTCCTTGCCTGCTAGTATTTTTTAAATTTTATCTTCATAGTTAAATGACAGTTTGGCTGGCTATAAAAATTCTAGGCTTGAAGTTCTCTTCCTTTTAATGTTTAAAGATTATTATTTGGTTATCATCTTGTGTCCAATGTTGCTATTGAGAAAGTTGATATCAATCTACTTATTAATCCTTTGCAGGTAATCTACCTCCTCTCTTTGAAAGCATGTGTAATTTTTTCTTTGTCTCAGATGATCTTAAATTTTTCCTTTAAGTGTTTTAGATGTAAGCTTTTTCCTTCTCCATGTGGCAGGATAGGGAAAAAACGGAGGATAATGAGAGGTCTAGGGTTCAAAACTGAAGGAGCCACTCAATCTCAGGGTCATGCCAGTGCCCCTTCAATTTTGCATCCCTTGTGCCTCACTTGCCTCATCTTATTCCTGCCCCTCCTATCTGTTTGGTGTTCTGTGAGTGCTTTCCATCTGAGGTCTTTGATCTTTCTTATTCTTGGATATTTCTTCAAATATTTCCTTTCCTCTCTTTCTCCTGAATTCTGGTATTGATACTTCCATCTTCATGTCTCTTAGCTTTACTTTTATATTTTCATTCCTTTTTCCTTTCTTGCTGCCTTCAGAGACAGCTTCCCAGTCTGACTTTCTACTTCATGAATCTTCTTATTTATCCAATCTATTTTTAAAAATTTCAACTGTTACAAAACCAGCGCATTGTACCCCATAATTGCATTAATGTACACAGCTATGATTTAATAAAAAAAAATTTTAAAATTTTTTTCAGCTGTTTTATTTCTAACATTTGATTCCTTTTTATGACCTCTTACTCTAACTTCATATTAATGGTACTTTTTCTATATATTTGAGGATATTTATTATGCTTTATTAAATTCTTGGTATATGGGTTCTAATAATTCTGTTTCACATAGCATATGTTCAAAGCATAAATTTCAAAATTTTCTTTCTTTATGATCTAATTTATGGTAGGTCATGATCCCTTAAGGGATTCAGCAGCCCTCCCTGTTGCAGGCAAAGGCTGAAGACCAGGGTCTGATTTGTGTGCCTCGCAGGGAATTCGAGGAAAGAAAATGAGGCTAGGGCTGGAGAATCTCGGGTATCAACAAACCAGTTTTGACCGTTGTTACTTGCTGTCACTCTGCTAGGCCTGTCCTCTGGTGAGGAATCCACTCTACCACCCTTAAACTGTTTTAAAAATGGCATCACTGAAAGAAGGCAGTATCTTGATGTTATTAATCCCCCAGCACTGACTGTCCTTGGAAAATGTTGGAGGAAGACATGCCCAAGGGGGGCAGCCTGCACCCTTTATCATCAGCTGCCTGTCCTGAAGGGACTTCCATGCTGCTCTGATGCTATCATGTGGCCCTGGGGCAAATGCTGATCTTCCCAATGCAGTAATGTGGGGGTACAGGAGGACATACATCTAGAACAGATTTTAAAAGCTCTCCTCCAACCTGTTCTTTCTTGGCAGCATCTGACCTTCCTGCCCTCCAGCTCAAGCTGCCATCAACCCTTTACATCACTTTACTAAAGCCATTGGGTTTCTCAGAGTGTTTTTAAAGTTCATCAGATTCATGCTGCCTTCTCCCTTCCATAGTTTCCCCTTTGTCAGGATATAAAAGACCTGGTCCCTTGCTAACTTTGAAGACACTCCATAATTCTAGAGAGTTTATGAACATTGTCTTCCATCTTCACAATTCTGAAAGTAAATTGTTTTTACTCCCATTTTAAAGAGGAGGAATTTGAATCTCAATGAAGTAAAGTGATTTTTTTTCAAAGTCATGCAGCTAAGCAATATGGGAGAGCTAGAGTTTGAAAACATCTCTATTTTATCCCCAAACTCATGCTTTGGATACTTTTTTATTAACCCACCTGATTAATGCCTAAACTTAGAGCTGCTTCATGGTTATACAGAAGTTGTCAAACTGTATTTCTGAACATACTAATGATCTGTGAGCTAGATCACAGGACTGATAAAAAAAAAAATAGTAGTTTTTTCCAATGTGGTGGAAAAAAATAAGTTATCAATAGATTTTTCAGTGTCAGATAGTTATTTAATCTTTGCACTTCTGTTCTTGTGTGCTAGGTATTCCTTAATGAAAGGTAATGATTAAGTAGAAAATAAGTTCTGAGTTTTGAGTAGCTGATCTCAATTAGAAAAAAAGAAAATATTATCTGTTAACATTTTCCCCCCAATCAAGAAAAGATTGCAGTTTTATATCATGTAAGGTATAAATATTTGAATATTCACCATTCTTGCTAATAAAATTAGTTTATATCAATGTCTGAATACTGAATTGAATTCATGAATGTTTAACCAGTATAAATTTAGAAACATTTTTCTTACGTATTCTTCCTAATTTAATTTTAGCTTTTGAGACGGAGTCTCAGTATGTTGGCCCTCAGTAGAGCACTATAGTGTCACAGCTCACAGCAACCTCTAACTCTTGTGCTTAAGCAATTCTTTTGCCTCAGCCTACCAGGTAAAGCTAGGACTATATGCGCTCGCCACAATGACCAGCTATTTTTTTTTGTTGTTATAGTTGTCTTTGTTGTTTAGCAGGCCCAGGCCGGTTTCAAACCCACCTGCCTCAGTGTATGAGGCTGGTGCCCTAAGCACTGAGTTACTGGCTCCAAGCCTATTCTTCTAATTTTTAAGGTGTAATTTTTAAAAATTAAAATTTTATTTTTAATAGTTAATATATGCATATGATACAAAATTCAAACGGTACAAAAGAATATGCAATGAAAAATGAATCCAGTTCTCTCCACATCTGTCCTCCCATCCTTTAATTCTCTTTCCCTATAGTAAGCACTATTACCCAGTTTCTTGTGTGTCATTCCAAAAATCTGCTAGGTATGTATCAACTCATTATGTGCATTTTTTTTAAGAAAGAAAAACTTTTTTCCTTAATATAGTAACTTTTTTTGATTGTCAGAAAGGGTACTGGAAGTTGCTCTAATTCTTTAAATAACTTTGCTGAAATTAAAACTAGCATGAATTTTAAAAATTATTTAAAATATTAAACATATGTGGCATAGAGAGACTAATATAATAAACTCCTTGCTAACTTTGAAGACTCTCCATAATTTGACCCCCACATCCTAGAGACTCATATATATATACTCATCACCTAGACTGAAAGATTTTTTAAAAGTGACTTTTAAAGAATTTAATACGCTTGCAAATTTTCAGAGGCTCTATTACTAGATGAAGTGAAAAAAATTATATGTTCAACTAAAACTACAGCAACCCTGCCATCTTCCAATTCATTGTTAATGCTAGTTGAGAGTAACTTTAGAATAGACTATCTTGTCCATTGCCTTAACCACTTGGCCACAACTTCAGATTCAGCACAGAATTTTTTTATATTCTTTCTAGTAGTAAATAATAAGTTAACAAATAAATTGTTTATATGCTTTCCCTAAAACTTACTGGTATCTGTGTAAAAACCATACCTAATAGATTTTTAAAATGAATAGACTTTTAGTATTATTGTATTCATATTAATATTAATTTAATATTAGTTTTTAAAAATTCCACATGTAGGTCTAGTTTGGTCTTTTTAACTTAGTTCTTTACACAGAGAAAGAATGGTGGATCCAGCATAGCTGGGTTCTTTTGGAGACAGCATCTTGCTGTTACCCAGGCTGAAGTGCACTGGCACTAATGTAACTCTCTGCAACCTCGATCTCTCTGGCTCAAGTGATTCTTCTGCCTCAGTGTCTCCCATAGCTAGGACTATAGGCATGCACTGCTGTACCTGACTAATTTACTTTTTTGTAAAGACAAGATCTCACTGTGTTGCCCAGGCTGGTCCTTCAACTCCTGGGCTTGAGTGATCCTCCTGCCTCAGCCTCCCAAAGTACTGGAATTAGAAGCATGAGTCACTGTGCCTATCCGTGTTAGCATTTTTTACAAAGCAGGAATATTGTGAATATTGATTATATTTCCTTATACGAATCTAATTTTTGTCCTGACTTCATTAAAATCTTTTTCCTTTTCTTAGTTCCACTTGCCTCTCCTGATGCATCAGAACTTCAAAAGAGTTTTATAGAATGCATCTCCTTTATGCATCAATATGACTCCAGGAAAACTCCTAATGAGCCCATCCGGGGAAAGGTGAGACAATGTTTAGATGTAATTATTTAATACTTTAGGACTTATGATAGAACTTTAAGCCTTTTCAAGTCATAATTATCTTTGTAAATCTAAACAAACTAACAGTTATTAGCAAGGATAGCATCTCAGCCACATGCCATAGTAAAACTAAGGAATGATGCCATATTCAATAATTTGAATCACAGTCTTTGAAATCTGGTTTACTTAAATTACTGAAATCGTTTGTATAACATAATATCAAAGCATAGCCAGGCATGGTGGCACATGCCTGAAGTCTCAGCTACTGGGAAGGTTGAGGTGAGAGAATGGCTTGATCGTAAGAGTTTAAGTCCAGCCCAGGCAACATAGCAAGACCGCATCTGTAAAATAATAATAATAATAATATCAAAGTAGTTTGATAAACTTTTTGATGTGCTTAATATCTATGTGTGTCAGAGAGATGCATGTAAAGTTTATAAAGCCAAATAGAAATGTAATAGTTAATGACTGGAGATTTGCTTTCATTTGGGATACAATCATAAATCCTTGGTTCCTTAGTTTCTATTGTACTCATCAAAACCCATGAAGCAAGAAATAAATTTTATAAGACTAGTCTTATACAACCAAATGATAAAAAAGGAGATAATGAGATATGCCTCTTTGACTTTCAGCTTTTCTTTTTTTTTTTCTTCCTATTTTTCTGGTGCACCCTATTTTATGATTTAAAAGGTTCACCAATAATTACTATGGTGGTACTTTGGCTTTGGGCTAAGGTGACAGCCAGTGAAGAGACAGAAATAAATGCCTGAATCCGTAGGACTTGAGCTAATCCATGAATTTAGTTCACAGCTGCATCTTCCAGCAATTTGTGTTCCCCTGGTTAATGTCAACTTTGTTTTCCTTTCCAGAGACATGGAGCTTTTGTGCAGAGAGAGATAAAACCAAGGAGTAGGCCAACAGTTCCTAAGGGAACAGAGGTATTATTGAATGCTCCAGGGTCGTGTTCATCAGAACAGTCCAAAAAAACAGAGAAAGGAAATTCAGTGGAAAGCAAAATGATCTCACCAGGTCTCTGCCGACAAAATTCCCGAGAGCTGTTACAGACTAAAACTCACTTATCAGAAACAGACGTCAGACAGGCAGCCAAAGCATGCCCCCAAAGTCCTGAAAGCACGGAGAAGCAGAGAGCAGATATCTCTCCAAAAGCCATGAGAGATGCTGTTCTTACTAGTCATGAGCCTTTAAATCTACCAATAAAAAAGCAGGATAAGTCAGGATAAATTACCTTCTTTAGATAAAAATATAATCCCTAGAATGTAAGGAAATTTCATAATCCTCACGCAAGCCTTCACATTTGCTCTTTTTGTTAATAATATCAGAATTTACATGAACTGGAAAAAGGGGGGAAAGATAATTAAAATATACCCAAATTTTAAGAGTGGTCTCCAATGAGTGATGGATTGAGACAATTATTTCTATGTCACATTACTTATAGTAAAACACAACTTTGTTTGGCACAAAAATGAACCTAATTAATGAATACAATAGACTTTTTAGAAGAGAGGCTCTATTAGACAGGCATGAGTTACAGCTTTGGAATCAAACAAACTGGAGTTGGAATGTTGGCTTCACTTCATATGAGCCATGTGACATTAGTGAAGTTATTTAATCTCTTTAGACTTCATTTTTTTCATCTGTAAAATTAGGAAAATAGCAACTACATAAGTTTATTGACCATGAGGTTATACATATTGATCAATAAGTGGTCAATGTAATCACATCATCACTATTCATATAATTAAATTCTAATTTGAGGATAATATTCACTTAAATATTTAAAATTTCCTCCTTATTCTAAAACTTAGAACTCCTCCATATAGAACCAAAAATGTGAAAAATCTGAAAATATTTCTTCCAGTACAAGACACACACACACACACACACACACACACACACTAAATTCAAAGGCATATGGGTACTGTGAATATTAAAATATTATCTAAATTATTTTCTATTTTACTCATCATTTCTAGCATTAACTCAACCTTTGCTTTTGGGGTAAGTTTGGTAAATATTAATTCCACCAGCTATTCTAATTTTGTGTATTTGCTGTGCAATAATATATTCATAATAAGATATGTTATATTGCATATGAGTAGAAAGGGGCCAAGCAGTCCTCTACTATAAATTATAAATTTCCATGGGAATATATCAGTTGCTCACTGTTGTCTACACCATTGATAAGGCTACAACTAAAAATTTAAATAGACTGTAAAAGAACAAATTTCATTTTTATATATAATGTATGTTGGAACTTTTAGTTCTTACAACATGGCAGATTAAGGCTAATAGTGAACCTTTGCATTACAAACACCTCAAAATGTTAAATCAAATGGGACACCAAACAAATATATAGCCAAATTCACAAAACAGAAAACCCTTATATTCCAAAATAGGGAACTTGCTTACTTATAAGTCAGTATGTATCTTGAAGATCTTTCCTTATCAACACATATAGACTCCCTCATTATTTTAATAGCTTCACAGTCCTCCACGATATAGATATACTACTATATAATTGGAGTGATAACAATGCAAGGTATGGTGAGGGTGGGAAAGAGAGAGGTGGTTAGCAGATTTGGAAAGAGGTCTTGAAGGGTAGGGACTTGAATATTAATCCCTATTGGAATAGAGATGAACCCTTATGGCCTTCAAAGTGGAAAGATAGAATTGAAACCTGTATAAAGCGAGGACTCTCAAATGGCTGGCCTGTCAGAACAAGGCAGATTTCACTCCATGCGTATGCCCAGAGGCAAAGCAAATTTACCTCTTGCTGGAGCAATAGTGAACAAACTCTTTGTGGGAAAGTAAAACCCCAAGTTTGTGCCACACTCAAGTTTGGTGTGTGGATTTATATGCAGGACTTCTTATAGGACACAAAATTAACATAAAAATCAATCCTGCTAATGATATCTCTGCAGTGCCTGACAAAGCAAATGAAAAATCCCTCTGGAGAGAGATTTTCATGATCCATAAAAAAATAATCCCTGCTAAAGATAGGTCACAAACAAAAATTATAAATTATGCAAAGGAGAAAGCCAAACTGAGCAAGAGTCTACAATACAAAGAGTGATTAAAACTTTAAAACTGGCAATAATAAAATTAAAACACTTTTATTTCAAGATTCTTGTCATTCCCCCCCATCCTCTCTCTTCTCTCCTTTTGGAACAGTTACCAGCTGAATGTTGGGACATTTGGATCTACTATGTCTCTCAACTTTTCTCTCATTATCTTTCTTATGGTATTTCACCACTAAGTAATGGCAACAGTCCCCTTGACACTAACTTTCTTCTAGTTGATCTGCTTTTCAGCCATCTTTATTGTTATGCCAGACCAGGTATTGAAACTTAAAGGATCTGAAGTTAGCTCCAGGTCATCTCTACACATTACTTGGGCTTTTGTTCCCTTTAGTTTTCTTTATCCAAACATTGGTTCTCCAATAAGTTCTCCAATAATATCTTTTAGAATTTATTAAAAATTTTTTCTCTGGGGGGGCAAAAAAATTTATTAAAAATGTTTTTTTCTGATCATAAATCTTCCTATCTTCCAGTTCTATTAAAATAGATCTTTTTCTTTCTTTCTTTCTTTCTTTCTTTTTTTTTTTTTTTGCAGTTTTTGGCCAGGGCTGAGGTTGAACCCACCACCTCCAGCATATGGGGCCAGCACCCTACTCCTTTGAGCCACAGATGCCAGCCCAACAATGGAGTTTCTTTTAGAGATGGAGTAGGGGAGAGATTTTAGGATGCCCATACTCGCTAACTGATTTTCACCCATAGGAGAAAGTAAAATCCCCCACATCTTCTAAACAAAAGATAGTTTCACGACTAGAAAGGCACCTGTGGAAGTTGGGCTCCCACTCTCAGAGAGGGTGGGACACAGGGGCACTAACTCCCTTGATATCTACATTTCAAAAGGATGGCTCGGGGCTGGGAGAAAGACATGCTTAGGCTGTGAAACTGGGAAGAGGCTTTTGAAGAGATTTACATTTCAAAGGCGCAGAGAATGGATGATGTTTCCCAAAGTATGCTCTAAGAAAAAGAAGAAAAGCTTCCTGGAAGTTGAGTACATCTAGGGGGAAAGTTAGGTCTCTCTTGCTCAATGTGAAGCTAATTATTGAAGCCATCAGAGTAAATTAAATCATATATGGAGTTAAAAGAGCATGGAAAAAAATCAAAGAGGCACACAGGTAAGTAGAGGAATCGCGAAAGCAAATAAACACCAGCAGAGGTGTCTGAGAAGGGGGAAGGCACAGTCCCATCCAGGTAGGGAAACTGGGAGAATCGGGATGGCAGTGCGGACATTAAAAGGCTCTTAGGAAGAAAGATGTTTTCTGTGGGCCCAAGAGTGATATAAGCAGTCAGTGTTATTTTCCTTCAAGATTGGAAAGTTTGGCAGAAACTGGCAGGATGGGAGGGTAAAGAGGAATCATTTAATTTATGATGATAAAATTTACACAGATTTTGTTGCCGTAGAAGAAAAAAATTAAACACAGAACCATACAGAATATACAAAAAGATAGGGTAGGGAATTTGGTTGTTTATTATTAAAATTGGAGGCTAAAGTTATACAAAAAGGAGGCACAGAGTTATAGTGGCTTAAATGGAAGAGAGTTTGATTTCTCTTTGAAAAAAATAGACCATAGGCAGTGGCCAGGCTTGAGGGGCTCCCAGCCGTAGGTCCAGGGTGGCTCCTGTGACTCTGTGCCCCTCATGTCACAATCAGTGAGGAAGGATCCTGAACAGTTCTGAGCAAGGGCCAGAAATGGCACTCATCACTTTAATTCCCTTCCTACTCCTCGCAAGACCTCTGAGGGTTAGCAAAAGGAATGCATTACTTTTATTACATTGTATTGGTTTATTACGTCTATAAACCAATTCTTGTTTGCACCTTCTCCCGGCAGCTCTATGGTCCCTGCCTGGGACACTGAGCTTCTTGCAGTGCACATTCTGCCAGGCTGGTTAGGGCCTTCAGGAGCCCATCCTGCAGGTCCTCTGAGAGCAGCTCCAGGAGGCGCCACCCCTGCAGTGCTCTGTGGCGGGTCCAGAGCACGCGTGGGTGTCTGTGACTGCACCTGGCCGCCTCCTGGTGCTGTGCCCCAGTCGCTCTGACAGGTCTGATGCGCCTCAAATTCCAGAAGACGGATATTACCAGGGGTCGCATGAAAATACCAGACTAGATTTTCAACTTTGTTACGAGTTTAAGGACTAAACCTTTACTAAGAAAAAGGGATGTTTTTGGAAACCTTTTCCCTTTAGTAGATAAAACTGAAATATAAAGGGTTGCATTTTAGCCTCCTTTTGCAATTGTATATTTCAAAAAAAATAAGTAAAATAACTTGTGATAGTTACGTGACTTTAAAATGAAGGATAAAGGACATTTCAAGTGTAATAACTTCCCAGCTTTATATACTGGGGAGAGAAATGGAAAACATTACTTAAAATACGCACCTTCAAAATGTGAAATTAGATTGTGTTATCAAATGTTATTAGGACCTCTAGGTAAATTTAAAATTAGATATATGACTTTCAAATAACTGCAGGTGTTAGGTAAGGAAAATCAAGAGAAAACATAAAACAAGCATATTCCATTAGGATCCAGTTTGGACAATGAATAACAGAAATAACTCACATGAAGTTAGGAAGCATTGTGTGACAGGCCCACTAGTTTATAGATGAGAGAATGACGCCTAGAGAGAGTAGGCAATTTGTTCAAGGACATATGACAAATAAAAAGTACTTGAACTCCCATATTAAAAAAGAAGGGTTGAAATAATTGCACTTGTGCTTCATCAGTTCTTGTAATTCATGAAAATTCAAAGAAAAGTGAAACAATGTTTATTAATTATTTTTAAATAACTTGATTAAATTCTAAGGTAATAAGTAATTAAAATTTTAAAAAAGCTAATTTTAGTTAGAAGTAAAGGATAATTCTCCTTGAGACACCTCTCAGAAAGCTAATCTAGTAAACATGGGATAAATATATATTGAAAATATTTGAGTAGTATAATGCATGCACCTATATTTATACATATTTATAAAAGTTTACAACTTATTTATGCATCTTTGTATAATTTTTAAAAAGTACCTTTTATGTTGTATATGTATTTCTATTATAAGCTTATTTAATTTTTAATTACATCATAAAATAGACCTTTATATAACTTACAGAAAGAATAATTTTTATAAGCTCCTTCACTTACCACAATGACATAATAATGTTTATTAATAAGAAATGACAAAAGGATAACAAAACAAACAAATAAATAAATCAAAAACTTCATTTAAAACATCTAAATAATTATTTCACCAAAGAGTAGTTAAAAATCGAAATCATAGAATCTTGAGAATAAATAATTCATCTTATAAACCTATAAAAAAACTAATCCTAAATTAAGTAAAGATTTAAAACATATTAATAATGATTGAGAAAATTTTAATAAGAAATAGTAAACAAAAAGGAACACAAAAGAAATATAAAGAAGGCAGAAAAGAAGACAGCAAAACAGAAGCATTATTAAATGTTATGACTGTTATTTAACATTGTCTAGTGAATTAGCATATTCATAAAAGTGGCATACATATTAAAAAGAACATTTATGAAAATTATGGTTTATGGATGAAGTAAAATTGTAGGAATAAAAAGAACTGAACAATTATAAGTAATCAAATAGTTCAATATATTCACAGACAAAATCAAACTCTAGCAACTAAAACATCTATATATACAAAATAAAATAGGAGAATTGTGTGTATATATACAAAATACATAACACTCAAACGCTTTCTTTGAGAACATCAACTGAGTAGTTAAAGCGATGTGAAAGGAAACTATTTCATTCATAACAAAATATGTAAAATATTTAGTAAAAATAATCATAAGAAATTGTAGGAGCCCTGTGAAAAATATTAAAATTGTAGTAAGGTAACTATAAGAAAATAAAAAAATATATTAAAAGTCACACTATATTCGCGCACTTTAAAAATAAAATGCAGAAAGATTTGCTTCTTTAAATTAATTGATGAGTTCGTTTCAATTTATGTTATGATAATAGTGACACTAATTATATTTTTCTACATTGGCTATAAATTTAATTATAAATAAGTAAGAATTTCTATAAAAACTTTAAAGAATTATAAGGAATGAGCATGATTCTATTAGATAATCAGTTACTGCTATGTACAACTCCACATTTAAATTAAGTTGTACTAAAGCAAAACAAAAATTATCAGTATAAAAAGAGATTGTTGTATATACAATAGCAGAATATAACAAACACATGATGATTTATTGGGGAAATTTAGAATCATCATTAGGTAAATGTGGCACAATTGTTCATGTATTTAGGGGAAAAAATGAGTAGCCTATCTTTGCCCAAATTCCAGATTAATTAAAACTTAAATGGAGAAAAGAAAAGAAACTATGAAAAAACTGAGCTCTTATTGATGAAAATCCAGCATACTTTCCAACTGGACCAACAACAACATTTTTGGTATATTAATTAAACAAATTCCAATGGAGAAACCAATAGAATATTAAAAATAGTCCTAACCATCCAAAAATATAACAAAAGAAATTAAAAATATCACATCTTCTTCAAACCTATAAAGAACTCATAAGTTAATGAATGTGAATACTAGCTTAATGTATATTCAATATTTTTAACAATTAACGTACACAAATTAACAATAAAAATGCAGTTTTTGTTAAATAACTAGGATACATTTTTTAAACAACATATCAATTTTGGTATTCTGATAAAAGGGCAAATTACCAAAATTTCTCTTAGATAACACTTTCATACATATTGGTCTCCAGAAACTTACCCCATTTCAATTCAACATTATATTTTTTAGTAATGTATGTCCACAAACAATCAGTGATGATGAAAATAATTGTGGGCATAAATGATGAAAGAAATAGTTGTAATAGTATAAAATCTATAACCTAAATATATGTAAAGGAGTATGGAGGCTGAATAGTCAGTGCCAAAACATGATGACTATAAAATTTATATAGAAAAGGAATGATCAAATTTTCTTAAAATACGGTGTGAACAATTTATTTTTGCTAATTCTCCTACACCTCAAACATATAGACCAACAACATAAGTTAAACTTATAAATATGCAAAATTAAGTTGACCTTGAATACTCTTGAAAATGTCATCCCTGCAAATTTCCACTCTCTGAAGTTGTATCACTTTGTTTAATGGAGCACTTTTTACCCTTTAGTATAATATGTAGTGTATTTACTTGCCATGTATATAGTTATTGTTTTTCCTGCCTAGGTAGAAGGTACATATTATGCTGGCTGAAATCTTTCTCCTTGATTGAGAGTTGTAGCCAATAAAGCCAAGGAGAGCACCTGTCACACAGTTGAATGAAAAGGATATTACCATGTTACCACTGGCTCTTCATTGGTACAGGACAGAGCTTTTCCTTTTTTATTGTATATTTCACTCTATTTTCTTTAATAAACATGTTTTTTCAAAAAAGAATATAAAACCATACCTAATGATTAAAATTGTTTATAAAAGAAAATCTTGCACATTTGTTTGACATTCTTAAATAAAAAATAACAAATAAGAAATAAAATTTGTATGTATTCAAGTTGCACAAAAAAGGAAGAAAGAAAGAAAATATCAAGAAAGTACATAGTAGTGAGTTTCAAGCAAAGGAATAGAATTATTCTGATAAAGAAAAGCCTTGATTCTCCACAATAAAGCATTAGTCTAACGATACTTTTGGAACCAACTAGCATCTGAAAGCTGTGAAATATTTAAGTAATTTTCAGTATATTTTTCATAATAACAGCATAAAAATAAAAGTCAAGGTGATGTGGCAACTTGGCTAAAGCAAACTGCAGTGCCTGGGATTCTCCTCCTGGTACAATTCAAGTTAAAGTGAGCTAGCAGAGCGATTCTCTATTAAACGCTGAAGAATACAAGAGAAGGGGTACTTGTTTGGTCACATATACAGACCTTCTGCAAGTTATTTAATCAAATACAAAAGGAGTGGCTGCTGTGAACGGATTTTACAGATATAATTAAAGGTTCTGATCATTTGGCTTTAAATTAACCAAAAAAGAGATTATCATGGAGTGTTTGACTTAATCTGTCAAAACTCTCTTGAAATTCAGTGTAACCCCTTCCCCGAGCTCAGAGGCTCCTATTAGGAGCTAGGTTTGCAATTGTTCTCTTTTCCCCCTGGATCTTCCTTCTTAAGCACTGTTCCTGCTCATAGGGGGAATCACCTGCTCTTCCTCCCCATTACTAAGAACTTGCCTTGAATGCCAAGTGTTAGCCCACGTGTGCTCATGGGGTGCAGCCGTTTCCTCCATTGGCACCACCCCTGCCTTGGACTTCAGGCTTCCTGAGCCAGACACCTCATCTAATGGTGTAAGCCCATTCACTGCAATAAATTACATTGATAGAAGATAGACTTATTTAGTTAGATCAATAATCTCTTTTTTATGTTTATATGGATGGAGCTGAAACATATTCTTCTTAGCAAAGTATCTCAAGAATGGAAGAAAAGGTATCCAATGTACTCAGCCCTACTATGAAACCAATTGTAGCCCAAGACTATGGGGAAAAGGCATAGGGAGGGGAGGAGAGAGAGAAGGATGGGTGGAGGGAGGGTAATTGGTGGGACCACACCTACGGTGCATCTTACAAGGGTACATGTGAAATTTACTAAATGTAGAATATAAATGTCTTAACATAATAACTAAGAAAATACTGGGAAGGCTATGTTAACCTTTGTGATGAAAATATTTTAAATTGTATATAAAACCAGAACATTGTACCCCACGATTGCATTAATGTACACAGCTGTGATTTAATAATAAAAATCTCTTTTTAATTAAATCATAAACACATAGATCATGTATACATTAATGCATTTATGGGGTACAATGTGCTGATTTCATATAGAATTAGGAATGCTTACATCACACTGGTTAATATATACCTCATCTCATTTACTTAGTTATTGTGTTAAGA
>CAUYRH010119542.1:0-10523 GCA_963574655.1 Perodicticus potto
AGAAAGTCTCTTGAATGCTATCACAATCAGGTTGATGAAAATATCTCTGATTGTATCTGAAGCCCGTACACTGTACCCCATGACTGAATTATTGTACACAGATATGATTTAATAAAAAAGAAAAAAAAAAAAAAAGAAAAATTTTAAATAATTTTGAAAAGGAACCACAATTAACATTTTGGTACATAGTTTTCCAAAAATTCTTCTATGTATTAGAGAACAATATAGAAATACATATCATATGTATTTTATTTTTACAAAAATATATACTCACTGAAACTGTATGTCAATGAATACATTACTATAACAGTTTGAGCCCTACATGATATTATTCTGAAAGTAAAGCCATAATTTATTATACTAGTTATTTTTAGACATTTATTTTTGTTCCAAATATGTCCCTAATATTTAATGTGCTGTTATTTAAGTTGCAATGTGACTGGACATATGACCCTAATTATTTTCTGAAAATATAGTCCTGAGAATGGGCTTAGAGATTGAGAGGATATGCACATTTCTAAGGTGTTTGATGTATTTTGCCAAATTAACCTCCATTCATTCAACAACAGGCAAATATTGATTGCCTACTATGTATTTGGTTCTATACCCAAGTCTGGTTTATAGGGGTGAGTAAAACAGATACAGTACTTGCCTTTCTAGAGATTACAATCTAGACAGAGAGAGAGAAAGAATAAGCAAATAGACACCTAGCATAAATCACCAGGGACAAAAACAGAGCACAATGAGAAAATGTAACACAGAGACCTGGCTTAGGCAGGGTTGGAGGAGGGAAGCCAAGGAAGTTACATTGTGCCACTGAACCTGAGACTTGAGCGTGCAGAGCGGAGGGAGAGACTTTTTAGACCGGGACTACCAGGTCCCACAAGAAGACCCCTCAAAGGAAATGAAGCTCAGGGACAGAGAGGGAGGGAGCTTGGCAGGGGCTGTGATAATTGCAATGAAAGCTGTCACTGGAGGGTTTTGAGCAGAGGAGTCACATGCAAGATTCCCTCCAGCTGCTCCAAGCAAGGACATTTAGAATGGTTAAGTCGGTTGTCCAGAAGGTCGACAATGATATCTCAGAAGGAAGCAGTGGCAGAGACAGAGAGAGAAGTGGAAGAATTTAAGGTTTATTTAGGGATCAGATCAACGGCTGACTGTGGCTCCAGCACAGAATAGGGCCCACTTCTCCAACTCTCGCAACATTGTATTTTTTCTTATTAAAATAATAAATATAATAAGAAAATAATAATAGCAATTCCATTTTGCTTCCACTTGTATTACTTTGATTACCAGCCCTTGAACACTTTATGTTAGTGAGAAATTTGCATTTCTTTTGTGCACTCCCAGTTGGGTTCTCTGGCCCCTTTGTTGCTAAATCTTTTTTCTTGTTGCTGTTTATCAGTTTCCGGGTTTGATTAAAAAAACACACACACACACACACACACACAAACTATGTGGCTTAAAACAACAGATATGTATTCTCTCATGGTCTGGAAACTACAAGTCCAAAATCCAAGTGTTGGCAAGACCTTGCTCCTTTCTGAAACCTCCAGGGAGGACCCTCCTTTGCCCCCTCCATTGTTTGACAGCCCCAGGAGTTCCTTGGCAGGTGGAGGCATCTATTCAATCTCTGCTTCCATCTATACCGGGATCTTCCTGCGTGTTCTGTCTCCCCCCCCCCAAGAACACCAGTCAAGTTGGAGTAAGGCCCCACTCTACTCCAGTGAGACCCCTCACATAAACTATTAATAATATATCTGCAATGATTCTATTTCCAAATAAGTTCTCAGTCTAAAGTACTGGGGATTAGGACTTGGGCATATCTTTTGTGGACACGATTCAACTATAACAACTCCTTCCTAAAAGATCTTAACACCCTGCAAATATCTTTTCTCAGTTTTTCATTTGCCTTTGTATCACATTTATGATGTTTGGGACAGATAGACAATTTATTCCATCAATTTTTCTTTTATTCAGTGAATATTTATAGAGTGCCTCCTATTTCTTCCAGATCCTCTTCTCAATGCCCATGTTCCGAAGATGAATGAGAGACGGTTCTCTTACCCTCACGGGTTCAGAGTCTAGGAGGCAGACGTGTAAACAGATAAACATCATTCAATATGGTGCCTGTAATACTAAAGGTGAAATATGAAGAAGGTGGCAAAAAGCAGAAAACAATCAGCCGAGTCTGAACAGTTGTACAGAGGAGGTTCTTGGGTGGTAGTTAGGGAATAATACCAAGTTTCATGAATTCTGCCTCAAACAGAAAGTTTCTGGCAGGCTGTGCCTAAGCAGGGTACTCAAAGTGTGGTCTGTGGACCACACAGCATCACCTGAGAGCTTGTTAGAAATGCAAGCTCTCAGGTCCTGCCCCAGACCTGCTGAATAAAAATCTTCATTTAAACGACATCCCTGGGGGATTTGCATATACATGAAAGTCTGAGAAGTACTGCCCTATTCTTTGGAAGTCATTTTTTCAGGTTTACAGTCACAGGCCTCTCTGTGATTATGAGGACATAATTGGAAAGTCCCTAGAAGCCTTGCAGTATAAAGGCAAACTTTTCAACTCTTCCCTTGTGTTATGTCAAGATGCTGATTAGTACATCAAATGAGCAGCCTTCACCAAATAACTCCATAATCCATGGGAAAAGAGACCCAGTTTGCACATTTCAGGGTAAGCTCAGTGGAAGCCAACAGGATGATTTGCTCTAGGGGTGACCCTGGCATGACCCTGGGATTCAGACCGAAGATAAGCCTCCAAATCCATTCCCTGGATCAGCTGTTCAAAGGGGATTTGTCTCCTGGGTTATAATTGGTCTCCCACTTGTATTTTGAGCAGGTGGTTCAGGGGAAAGGGAAACTTTGTTTTACTTATTTAAGCAGTTGAATAAAGGAAGCATCTCTTTGGGAAAGGAGACAGGCAGGAATGGTTTCTGCAGTGGTAATTGGGTAGAGTCAGCTAGAAGAGATGAGGCAGGAAGAGAAAGAGATGGGGAGCGAAATGGAAAATGAGAATCAGGTGGAGAAACAACTCTTTCACCGAAGTATTAAAGCTGCAGGTCACTCAAAAAACAGTTTTGTTTAGTTCAAAGTCAAGTTCAAATTTGCATGATGAAAAAGAAAGAATGCAAGAACCTACAAAGTAGGTAACTAGGGGTGAATATATCAGACAACACAGCCTCCTGGTATAAAATGTTCCTTAGGAAACATTACAACATAGAGGAAGTCAGCCTCCTGGCACCCGCCAACATAGGCACTGTCAGCCTGCACAATCCGCTCCTCAGTTAACTCAATCCTGGTTTTAGTAGAATAAGACTAGGGTCCATCTTAATGAATGCAAAACAATATTACAGAGGCATTTGTCGCAAACATTCAACCAGGCCAGTGTTCACTGCCTTGCTCTTATGAATCCTGCCCACCAAAAATCCATTAGTGATTGTGGAGAGAATGTTTTGAGAATTTCAACTCAACACATAAATATCGAAACTTGCTGCCTGTAGTTTATTGTGTTGGTTAGTTGCTGTGTATAGTTAGACAGATGTGCACTGCTCTCCTCTGGGCCCCCTTTAGAGCTGTGTATTCATAATCCGTATAATAAGCACACACAGCTGCCCTGGGAACAGGAAAAATAAAAACGAAAGTGATTAAGACAAGGTGCCTATATTCAAGAACTTACCATTTAATATTAAAATAAGTATCTAAGAGAACATGTCTAGGAGAAACCCTCAAACTTCTTATGACCTCCGAAAATGGGAAGCAGAAACTTTAAAATCCATTCATCTTCATAGACTCGCATCTTTGAAAATGTTTTTGGTTGGCTATTTCAAAATTCTGTTATTTTTGAGTTTCCTGTTTACAATTTATCACCTACATCTTTACGACTGTTTTTAACTTTCTTAAAAATGCAATAGGGAGGCTCGGTGCCTGTGGCTCAACGGGCTAAGGCGCCAGCCACGTACACCTGAGCTGGCGGGTTCGAGTCCAGCCCGGGCCCGCCAAACAACAATGACGGCTGCAACCAAAAAAATGGCCGGGCGTTGTGGCGGGCGCCTGTAGTCCCAGCTACTTGGGAGGCGGAGGCAGGAGACTTGCTTGAGCCCAGGAATTGGAAGTGGCTGTGAGCTGTGATGCCACAGCACTCTATCCAGGGTGACAGCTTGAGGCTCTGTCTCAAAAAAAAAAATGCACTAGGGAAAATAAAATACATGTGCATATACACATACAATTAATGAACAATCAGAATATGAAAATGTTTTATCATTCAGAATGCCACAGGCAGCAGCCATCTGACAATGTCATTACCAGAGCTTTTTATAAAGGGAAAAGCTCCTTTTAGTTTTGTATTTCTTCTTCTCGTTCAGCCTAATGGTGATCAATTTACATTTCTAGCCTACAGAAATATGCACTTGGAAAAAACAAAAATTAGGAGTTTGAAAGCTGTTAGTTTATTGTGATCACAAATTGGTTTTTAAAATTTTATTCTGAAAAATTTTTTATTTTTCAATATATTCCTTTTAGTCTTGAAAAAATTTTTTTAGATATTTTAATTTTTGAAAATACCATACACCCTATATCACCCTATATACAAAAATTAACACAATATGAATCATAGACCCAAACATAAGAATTAATTTAAAACTATAAAACCTTCCTAGAAGAAAATGTGGGCATAAATCTTCACAACCTTGTGTTAACAATAGTTTCTTAGATATGATACCAAAACACAAGTTATGAAAGAAAAAAATGATTGGACTTCATTAAAATTAAAATATTTTGTGCTTCAAAAGATACTGTAAAGAAAATGAAAAGGAAACTCACAGTATAGGAGAAAATATTTCAAATCACATATCTGAAAAGGAACTTTTTTTTTTTAGAAAGCGTCTCACTATGTCACCCTCAGTAGAGTGCTATCACAGCTCACAGCAACCTCAAACTCTTGGGCTTAAGCAATTCTTTTTCCTCAGCCTCCCAAGCTGGGACTACATGCACCCGCCACAACGCACAGCTATTTTTTGTAGTTGTCATTGTTGTTTGGTGGGCCCAATGTTGTTTGGCATGCCCAGTTGTCATTGTTGTTAGGTGGGCCCGGGTTGGATTCGACCCTGCCAGCTCTGGTGTATGTGGCTGGTGCCTTAGCCGCTGAGCTATAGGCGCCGAGACCTGAAAAGGGACTTTTTCCCAAGATATACAAAGAACTTTTAAAACTCAACAATAAAAAAACAAATAGCCCAACTAAGAAAATGGGCAAAGAATTTGAATACCTGGTTCTCTGAAGAAGATGTACAAATGCCCTATAAACTCATAAAAGAGACCAGATGCTGTAATCACAGCACTCTGGGAGGCCTAGGCAGATGGATCCCTGCAGTTCAGGAGACCAGTCTGAGCAAGAGACTAATAGAAAAATGAGCCAGGTGTTGTGGCTAATCCCTGTAGTTCCAACTACTGGGAGGCTGAGCCAGAAGGATCTTTTGAGCCCAAGAGTTTGAGGTTGCTGTGAGCTAAGCTGATGCCACAACACTCTAGCCTGGGCAAAAAGAGTGAGACTCTGTCTCAAAAAAAAGAAAGATAGATGCTCATCATCCTCAGTCATCAGGAAAATGCAAATCACCACCACACTGAAACTTCACATACATTAGGATGGCTATAATCAAAAAGATGGATGATTAACAAGCGTCGATAAAGTTGTGAAAATAACTGAAATGTTCATATAATGCTAGTGGGATTGTACAATAGTGCAGCTGTTAGAATGGTGTGGTGGTGGCTTGAGGTAGTCACTGAAATAAATGAAAAGAGCAAGTGAAGTTTTGGCAAGAAAAGAAAGTTTTATGGGGGCGGCGCCTGTGGCTCAAAGGAGTAGGGTGCCAGCCCCATATATCCAAGGTGGCGTGTTCAAACCCAGCCCCAGCCAAAAACTGAAAAAAGAAAGAAAGTAAAGAAAGGTTTATGCCTCATTCCCATACTGGCCCAGGTCGACCTGACCCAAACCAATCCAAAATAACCTAAACACATCCATTACCGTCCCTGCTCGTATCTAGCTAACTGCCTAACACAAACATATATGGGGTATGCAGGGCTAGTAACCAGGGGGTTTAAAAGTGAGGTCACGAGGGGTGGCACCTGTGGCTCAAAGGAGTAGGGTGCCAGCCCCATATGCCTGAGGTGGCGGGTTCAAACCCACCCCGGCCAAAAACTACAAAAAAAAAAAAGTGAGGTCACGAAAATGTTGGGTTTCGAGGCAGCTGCCTGTCTCCGAAAACGCAAAGTTTCAGGCAGCTGCCTGAGTCCTCTGTTCTTGGAGTGCTCTTGGTTGAAAAATGACCAGACATCCCAAAGTAAGGCAAGCATGAAACAAAGCTTATTGAGGAAGAGAAAGGTTTACAGAGTAAGAGCAAGGTGTAGGCTTACAGAGCAAAATCCACTGGCCATAGGCAGCAAACAAGCCTCCATTGTTGAGCAAAAAAAGGCCTAGGTCAGGCCTACCAGGTGGTTCAGAGGTCGGCTTGAAATCAGAGTCTTACTGCACCTGTGGGTCTCCCCTGAGCCTCTCTGAGAGCCCGTGGGCGCTATGGACTGAATGGGTAATTAGTCTTAAGGCTGTTCTACATCACCTTCAAGACTCGATTGTACTTGGTGCTAGGCTAGAGAGTCTTCTACGTCCTTTCACAGTTGACACACTAAGTTCTGACTGGTTGATTGGTAGGGCGGGCCCTCCTGCCCAGGTATGAGCATCTCTTGAGTCAGAATTAAGGTGCGTGGCACCTGAGATGGGGCCTGAGCCAGCCCCCTCCTTTGTCCTCCTTCCCAGGAGAGCTGTTCTAACTATTTACCTAACACAGCCCCTTGGGAAAATAGGCTGGAAGTTCCAAAGAAAAAAAAATTATTCAATAGGTTTAAACGTAATTACCAAAAGACTATATACCAGTTGTAGAAATATGCCCAAGAGAACTGAAAATATATTTTCACCAAAAAAATTTCTTTCTTTTTTTTTTTTTTTGAGACACAGCCTCAAGCTGTTGCCCTGGGTAGAGTGCTCTGGCATCACAGCTCATAGCAACCTCCAACTCCTGAGCTCGAGAGATTCTCTTGTCTTCGCCTCCCAAGTAGCTGGGACTACAGGCGCCCACCACAACACCTGGCTATTTTTTGGTTACAGCTTTCATTGTTGTTTGGTGGTCCTGGGCTGGATTCGAACCTACCAGCTTAGGTGTATGTGGCTGGAGCCTTAGCCGCTTGAGCCATAGGCGCCAAGCCATTCATTAAAAAATTTGTTCACAAATGTTCATAGCGGCAGTACTCATAATGAGCCAAGACATTAAAACAACCCGAATGCCCCCAACTGATGAATGGATGAACAAAATACCGGCTTTCCATTTTACATTATCTGCCCACAGCGATGAACGCAGTATTGACTGATATGTGCTCCCACGTGGACAGGCCTTGTAAACAGAATGTGCAAGAAGTCAGACACAAAAGCCCATCTGACAAGATTCTGTCTCTATGAAATATCCAGAACAGGCAAATCTAGACAGACAGAAAGCAGAATTAGTGACCGACAGAGGCTAGAAAGAGGGAGGAATGGGAAATCACCACTAATAAAGTGGTACAAACATTCGAGGTGATGAAAATATTGGGTAGTTAGGCAAATACAGGTTCTGTGGTAACAAGTGGCGAAAAGTGAATATACTAAAAACCACTGAATCATATAATTTAAAGAAATACATTTTGTGTTATGTGAGTAATATTTCAATAAAGCTATTTTTTTAACTATATGTCTATTTCAGAAAATGAACAGAATGGAAAAAATTCACCCAGAATCCTATCACTTAAAAATACCACTGTAGGGCGGCACCTGTGGCTCAAAGGAGTAAGGCGCTGGCCCCATATGCCAGAGGTGGCAGGTTCAAACCCAGCCCTGGCCAAAAAAAAAACCTGCAAAAAAAAAAAATACCACTGTAAATTTTTTTTTCCAACAAATGAAGAAACTGAAAAAGTGTAATTTGTCAACTTATAGTTACAGGTAACTCCACAAACAACCCACTCCAATGAACTCTAATGAACTCTATGTGACATGATGTTGCATTTTACAGAACCTGAAGGTTCTCGCCTGAGGCTTCAGTAACCACCCTAAAATGAAGCTTCCCGCAAAACTGGACTGAAACATCTACTAGTTATGACACACGTTATCTACAGCTTATTCTCAAATTCCTCAGCAGTGGATGTGAGGGCTGATCTGGCTGACTAGGCGGACGTCCCCTTCCTCCGTCACCGCTCCATGTGCGTCCCTCCTGAAGCTGCGGGCACGCGGTCGAAGAGGCCGTTCTTCAGTCAAGGGTATACGAGTAGCTGCGCTCCCCTGCTAGAACCTCCAGACAAGCTTTCAAATTCCTCAGCAGTAATAGGAATAAGTGTAACAATAAAGAGAGAGAAAAACGTGAAAATAATAACTGGTGAATCTGGATTAAGAATATATAGCAGTTGAATACACATGCATTATTCTTGCAAGCTTTCTCTAAATTTGAGGTTTGTTTTTTAAATAAAAAGTTTAAAAGTCATAAGGTGGACTAAATACAGTGACTCTCATTTTGGGGAGTCTAATGCACGTTTGTTATAACAGGTGAATTTACTATGTACATTCATTCACCTGTGACCTGAGAACACCCTAAGGCCAGGGAGTAACCAGAGGCTCTAAAAGGAGTGTCCCCCCATGGGTCTTGGTTTCTGATGTGAGTTTCTTGGTAACAGATGGCACCAATAACTTCAGAGGATCACAGTCCTCGCTCCTGGTTAATCGAGGTATCAGTTTAGACTGCTGTCTTATATGCTTGCATGGAGTTTCTTCTTCTGTTCCTTTATTCCAAAATTATTTTAAGTGGTTACTCTAAGTTATAAGAAATTTATTTATGGCTCGGCACCTGTGGCTCAACGGGCTAAGGCGCCAGCCACGTACACCTGAGCTGGCGGGTTCAAATCCAGCCCGAGCCCGCCAAACAACAATGACGGCTGCAACCAAAAAATGGCCGGGCGTTGTGGCGGGTGCCTGTAGTCCCAGCTACTTGGGAGGCTGAGGCAGGAGACTCGCTTGAGCCCAGGAGTTGAAGTTTGCTGTGAGCTGTGATGCCACAGCACTCTCTCCAGGGGGACAGCTTGAGGCTCTGTCTCAAAAAATAACAAAAAAAAAGAAAGAAATTTATTTCAATGCACATAGGAAAATATCTGAAAGGATATCGACTAAAGTGGCAGGGAACGGAATGGAGAAAGGTCAAATAGGGATTTCTACTTATTTTTTTCATGTATTTACATGCTCATATATCTGTATTGCTTTTATTTATTTCCAGATTCATCATGAACATTTACTACTTTTCTAATTCAAAAATTATAAAGATCATGTAATTTTATCCCACTTAATTTTTGGGGGGGGCCCGGGCTGGGTTTGAACCCACCACCTCTGGCATATGGGGCCAGCGCCCTACTCCTTTGAGCCACAGGCACCACCCTATCCCACTTAATTGTTAAGTGGGATAAAATTACCTGATCTCTATAATTCTATTGAAAATGTTTCAGCAAGAAATAAAAAGGGAAAAGTTAAGTAAGTGTGGCAAAATCTTATAATTATTAAATCTGGGCGATGGATACACGGTACTATTGTACTCTCTCCTTTTGTGTATGTTTTAATTTTGTATAATAAATATTGTTTAAAACATCATTTAAAAGTATGTTTAAGAGCTGGAGAATGAGGGAGACAATAAAAGTAAAATCCATCCTACAAACCTATATGAACAATAATTTTGCTATCAGCTTTCTGAAAAGAATTTGAAGTGTATTAGAAAAATGTTTACTGTATACCGAGGGTTAACAGACTTTCTGTAAAGCTCCAGATAATAAATATTTTAGGCTTTGCAGGGCTACCATCTCTGCCATAACTACGGAATTCTACCACTGTGATATAAAAACAGCCACAGACATAATGAATATACAAATGAATAAAAGAATACAAATGTCTGTGTTCCAATAAAACTTTATTTATGGACACTGAAATTCTAATTTTTTTATTTTTGAGACAGAGTCTCAAGCTGTCACTCAGGGTATAGTTCTGTGGTATCACAGCTCACAGCAACCTCAAACTCTTGGGCTTAAGCAATTCTCTTGCCTCAGCCTCCCACATAGCTGGAAGTACAGGTGCCTGCCACAACACTCAGCTATTTTTTGTTGTTGCAGTTGTCATTCTTGTTTTAGCTGGTCCAGGCTGGGTTCAAACCCAGCCTCGGTATATGTGGCCAGCACTCTACCCACTGAGCTAAAGGCACTGCCCTGAAATTTTAATTTTATATCATTTTTACATGTCACAAAATATTATTTTGATTTTTTCCAACCATTTAAAACTATACAACCATCCTTAGCTCAAGAGTAATATAGGCCAGCTCGGCACCTGTGGCTCAACGGGCTAAGGCACCAGCCACGTACACCTGAGCTGGTGGGTTCGAATCCAGCCCAGGCCCGCCAAACAACAATGACAGCTGCAC